>JANHFO010003188.1:54843-67013 GCA_032468095.1 Pareas carinatus | reverse complement strand
TGACAAACCTTGGCTGTGGTGTTTTTCTTGTATTTTTGTAATAAGTGTAATAAGGCAGAGCAGTGTCTCAGTAGTACTATTGGTCTGTTTTAGTGTTTTAGCACTATGTCCTTCCTCGCTTGAAGAGAGAAAGATAGATCGGATTTTAGATAGTTGAGGGTTTTGCGCGTGCGTAGGTAGCAATGGTTTGGCTGTTGGCTCCTCCCCTTTGCAATACATGTGAAATAACTCCTTTAGATAAATGTTTTTGTGAGAAATTTTTGTTGTAGTTTGGTCCTATATGATAAGGCAAGCTATGTAGAAAGTTTCATTAGTGTAGCTTTAATGATTTTTGAGATATAGTGATGAGTCAGACATGAGTGAGTGAGAAATGAATGATCAATGAATCGTTTTTGACAAATATTACTATAGATGTACATAACTGAAAATATTTAAAGAGTGAAAGCATCATTTACTCAAAGTCTACTGTATCATAAAACAGAACCAGTTTGTTCTGAATATCAGTATAAAACAGGCATGCTGTTTTCATCAGTAGCATTTTAGGAGTTACTGAATGAAGGAGATGTTATATTTGCCTACTTGTTTACTATTGGTGAGCAACTATATAGAATTTTATTAATAAATCAACAAATAAAGCAAGGTTCTGAAAGAACTGGATGCCTTGTTCAATGAGTTTATATGTGTAATAACTGTAATAATACTAGAGGCAATAGAATACTGGGACTATGAATAATAAAATATTTCACTAATACTTCAGAAGCAGATTGTCTTTAGTATATGCTTCACATGTCATGTACATATTACATTAAAAGTTGTACTTGAGCTACAGTCATTTTAATTATCACATACAAAGCAGAGATGTCATTATATCATGATGCTGATAATATCATCAACATCAATATCATGTTACACCAGCTTGGTGTAATGATTAAGATGCTGCACTAGAAACAAGTCTATGAGATCTCGTTCTCCTTTGAGTATTGAAATCAGCTAGGTGACTTGGAGACAGTTATTCTCTCTTGGCCTGACACATCACAATAGTTGTTGTGGGGAACATAGGAGGTGGAAGCATTATGTATGGCACTAGGTACTGAGTTTTTCAAAATAAAGGCAGGATATAAATTCAATAATTTTAAAAAGCAGCCACCCAACCAAACAAATGTTATCCTGTGCCCTGCACATATCTTAATGAAATCAGAAGCAATCACCATTCTCTGTGATTGGAGTTACTTTTTGTGCATGGCTCTCAATCACTGGGTGAGATGCATATTATTGTAGAAACACTGAGACAACTGTCAAATACGGAGAGGTATGGAACCAATCCAAGGCTAACTGTTAAAGGATCAGGAAATTGTTGAGTTACACTGATAATGCCTTGGAAAAATAGCCTTCTTTATTGTACTTACTTCCCGTAATTTTTATGTCACTAAAGAATGGCTCATCAAAACAGTATTCCAATAATTACAACGTAAGAAAATAACCAAGAAAATGTTTTCAGAGTTTCAGTTACCTGAATGTGTTGATGGAATGCACAATAAAAGTAGAATTTATCCAAAGTTTGCTTTATATACCCTCAGAGGAGTATCAAATTATCTTCTAATGAATATTAAGTTTAGTTTTTAAATCATCTGCAGACTTACTCCTGGATAGTTTCCCAGATAGTTTTATTGCTTGAGTAGATTTTCTTTTGTACTGCAAGTCAGATAGAAATGATAAGTAATTAAACTGTAAGAAAGTCACTAGGCTCAATGACACAAAAGATTCCTTGCCCTGAAATGCTAGACCAAGTTTCGTTAAACTTCAGATATTTCAATAAATATATAAAAGTACAAGAGAATGATAAGGTCTACTAGAAAGTAGAAGAAAAATGTTTTCTTTTGCATACTTTGGTGTGGCAATATCCCCTATATTTCTTAATTATTGTATAAGCCATAAACCATTATGTGAACTGCATAGCCAGCTGAAAAAAATCTATCATTGGGGTCTTATATTCCCAAGAGCAGGCCAAAGTGAAATCACAGTATGGAATTAGAGTCACGAATTAATTACTTAACACAGAATGCGTTAACTTAAGACAGTTTCCCCTATACTTTTCCTAGCATACCTATTTGAATGAAACGAATTGGACTAGTATGAATAAAACTAATGTTATAGTGATATTGATCTGGCTGAAACATTTAATTAAATTAATTAATCATTGTATATAGTGTGCTTTTTAAGTCTTTTAACACAATCCAGAATTCAGTGGTAAAGTGTAGATTGGTTCTTTTGTGTGTCTGTTCTCTAATAGGATGAGTACCAGGATTGTCCAAAATATTTTAATATTCTCTTTGAATGTAGTACAAAGAAAATCGGCAATAGAACTTCAAGAAGGTATTCACAAAGGGTGCATTTCCACCCGAAGCTTGAGGTGCTTTTATCATTTATAAAAAGGAATATAAAATGTGATAAAAAGAATCAGTTTAACTACACTTGTCATGCATTCTTCGTAGCATATATGATGTTCAAATTAGATTAATGTTCTATAATTTCTAACATTCATAGTGCTAGTCATCTGATTTGATTCATTTCTGATGAACATAACTGTGTTTAAGAGGTCACCTTTAGTGGCTTCTCACAAATGAAACTCTATCTATCTAATCTCCTTGTGACCCTGTCACCACTGAAGTTGATAGGGTTCTACAATCTGCTTTGTATTTGGCTCTTATTTTCAGCTGAATGCCTATCATTTTTGCTGGGTGTCCCGATTCCTTTTTATTAAACATTGTCAATTCCTTGTTATCTTTCTTTTGTACTCCAGTTAAAGGTTGTGCCCTTTTGTTCTTGGCAGTTATATCTGTTTTCTTTGTCCTTTGAGGGCATTTGTGTCCAATTTAAAAGTCTGTAAAATGTTGTTTTTCTTTTTAAAAAAGTATGGATTTTATATGGATGAAATAGATATACTAGGATATATTTTCTCTAGGAGAGATATACATCTTTTATTTACTGTTTCCTTTTATTCTTTATTAATTCTTTCAATTAACTGCACTTTTAGAATGTGTTTTTTCTCTCCTTTTTAATAAACTGTTGACAGTTACTTTGCTACTAGTACTTTTTTGCCTCTGTATTTCTGTGTCTGTGTATTTGAGTAGTTTCAGTTTCTCAGAAAGGGAAATTATTTTTCTTGGGTAACCAATGCTAATCATTATCATTATTACTTTTAAATTATTCCCAAGCATTGCTACAGCTTGGTCACATAAAAGTGACATCAGTGTGGAGATAACAACTTATCTTATACTTAGCAAAAATTCTGTTAGTTTATTATCATTTGAATAAATTGCCCTGTGGTGTTATCTGACTTTGTGTGCTGCTTGCTGGATACAATAATATTCAGTAAATGCATTTAATACTTACATTTAACTCCTAAATTGAGAGTTCTGGTCAAGATTACAGTTAGGAAAAAAACTCTGCTTAAATTAATTTCAAAAATAGGAATGACTATGTATGAAGTAGAATTCTGAGACTTCTTTCTGGCCTTATTTTGAAGGAAAAAACTGGAAATGTAAAAAGATGATAAAAACTTGAAAAAGTAACAGAATGTCAAGAGAAAAACAGCGATAGCAACAGCACTTAAACGTATATGCCATTTCATAGTGCTTCAAAGCCCTCTCTAAGCAGTTTAGAAAGTCAGCATATTGCCCCCAACAATCTGGGTCCCCATTTACCGAACTAGGAAGGATGGAAAGCTGAGTCAATATTCAGCCGATCAGGATCAAACTGCTGGCAGTTGGCAGAATTAGTCTGCAATACTGCGGCAGTGGTTACACTGCACCACCACAGCTCTTTAATGAAAATGAAAAGAAAAGAGTAAACCTGGAATAATGCCCAAATGTAAAGAGAGGAAAGGATTGAGGCAACAATCTTATCTGGTGATCAGAAATCTGCTTGCCTAACATGTGATTCATTCAAATTGGTTTAAAAAATAAGAATCCACAAAGAAAGAAAATGATATAATGGCCAGTATTACAGAATTTTGTTTTTTATATTTTTAAATATTTATTTATTTAAAAGATTTACATGGGCATCCATCTTAAAAACCCACCCATCTTAAATAACTCTAGGTGGTTTATAGCAACAGTAAAAGCAGTAATTATAAAACAAAACAAAAAAATCCATGCCTTAATGGATCCTAGGATGCCCCACTGCAAACTGCAATTACTCTAATCCTATCCTATCCTATCACATTCCACCACATCCCATCCCACTAAAGCTTGGTGTTGATGGTCTTCTGAAAGGCTGGAAAGGTGGCATTTGCTAAATGGGGGTGAGGGTGAGGGAGGGAAGGATGACATAATATAGGGGAAGTCATGAGATAGGAAAGCTTCCAAGGTCCCACTAGGTAGCATGGTTTCAGGGAAGGGATCTGTAATGTGCCTACCCTATCTGATCTAATGGAATTGGCAGGTATTCTAAGGTAGGAGTGGTGCCATATAAGTTTTAACAGTGATAATCAGCACCTTGAATGGCACCTGGAAGGAAATTGAGAGCAAATGCACTTTGCAGATCAGAGGTCAAATGCATGTGACATATGAACATCCAGTAGTGTTCATGCTGCTACATTCTGGACAGTTGTAACTAGTTGTCCTGAGTGGTCCTAAAGAACATTGCAATAAAACCCATTGCAATAATTCAAATTGTAAGTGACCAAGGCATGAATGGCTATGTAT
Organism: Pareas carinatus; assembly: GCA_032468095.1. Lineage (NCBI taxonomy): Eukaryota > Metazoa > Chordata > Lepidosauria > Squamata > Pareidae > Pareas > Pareas carinatus. Next base: position 62,307 of record JANHFO010003188.1, on the reverse strand, counting down.
CTCAGTCCTGGAAATTGTGCAATTGGTGCACATGTGGATTAAACAGGAGCCATGAGTTCAAGAGGATCCTGATGTTAAGAACCAGATGCAATTCCGTCCAAAGTCAAAGATGAAAAGTCATCAGACTCTGGAGAGTCAAAAATCCAGAACCATTTGTTTTGCTAACCTCCAGATACTTGGACAGCAGCATACCAGCATCACCAAGGTAGAGATTTATAGCTGAGTATCACCAGAATACCCTATGACCTCACCAGCAATTTTAATATATTAAATGCTATTATATCTTGAAGTCAATGTAAAATAAATTATTAATAGAAAGAAAGTTTAAGGAGAACTCCTTAATGTCTACCTAGCAGTTTACAAGCATACCTTTGTTATATTTATGAACTGGTATGTGAGTAAGTACATTAGACTTAATAGACTGTGTCTCTGACCCCCTCTTTCCTCACTCGCCAGCTCTTTGCTGGACTGATTCAGAGTATGAAATAATACATTTTCTACAAACACTACTTTGGGACTATTTGTGTTCTATCTTCATTTAGCTCTCTAATTATTGAGACACTGAATAGTTCAAACTGAGCAGCCCATTTGGTTATTTAAAAGCCAAAGTGGTATGTGAAGGCAAAGTTATTCTAGCTATGTTTTATTTATGATTTAATGAATGCTACCTGCATAATTTTCAACTTTTGTAGTAGCTGCTGGGCTTCAATATTATATCTTTGCTTTTCCTAGAGGAAACATACCAGTTCATTTAAATTCAGTAAGTAAAATTCCATGCTTTTATGCTCTGCATATTTTCTACAGTATTTGTTTAAAAATCTCTAGATGCAACCAATAGTCTTACTGAACTATCTACATGTTGCATAAACAGCTGTCCTGGGATCAACTCAATAGCTACAGCTTTGATCTCAGAAGTAGCATGCCAATGGAAACGACAGGAGATTAAATTCCAATATATTGCTATTATTAACTCTTAAATAAAAATGGGGACAAGTGAATGGATATAAAATGAATGCACAAATGTTACATTAGTCAGACTAACCACTGGATGGCATTGCATATCCATTTTAAAAAAAATACTAGAAAGGCCAGAAGTCTGACTAAAAACAAGGGGGAAAGGGGAGGATATTTTTTTTGTTTATTTGTTTAGCAGTTATTTCTTGTTGGAGTGAAATGGGCAGCAATCAAGCCTTGCAATCTTGATATTTCAAACCGCTGAGCACCTCGGACTTAATTATGATTAGCATATTATTGAAAAGCCCTGCAAAGTATTACAGATAATCAAGCCATCACAAAGAATGCGCTCTATGACTCATTTAGACTATCCAAATAAACTGCATCCACTCTACATGTCATTTAAATGCTTTTGCATAAATATCTTGGAGAGGTACTTGAATAATAGTTAACCCTTTCAAGCCACTAAAATTCTGCTTCACTTCCATAGAAATTGTGCTACCTGAAAATAATTGTGTGGCCAACAACATATCCCTGCCATTCTAAACCAGGAAGGAGAACCAGGGTGAATTCTAGACTCAGGTGTTCCATTTGTCTGTCCAACCTGCTCCTGGTACTAGGGCTCTACATCGCACTGAATAAGGCTGGATGAGTTCCAGTCTTTGTTTGTCACGACATACTGGTGCATAAGTATGTGCCACGTAGGTTTTCCTGTTGCACAGTTTGTTCTCACAGCTTCCCGAACTTACATATCGTTGATAGCAAAGCATTGCAAGTATGATGGTACATTGTTTATCTTGTGTATAACTTATTTTATTTTGTATCATCTATTTTGCAACTGTATTTTGTAGGTTTTATTTGAGAAGTCTTATTTAGTCTGGGTCACTGACCTGTAATGAACAATTTGATTGATCAACTAGTTAACAGTTTATTTCTGATGCTTTTCAAAAGACAATTTTAAAAAGATACAATATGTTCCTAGGCAACACTATTCACTTGTAGTGAATAGAAGAAATTCTATTGTAAGTCCCAGAAGCTATTTGAATGAAAAAAATGAAAAAGGAATACTAGGTAGCAGTAAGGAAGTATTTTATGTGGGTAATCTTTTTAGTTTTATTGCTGGCAAACTTCCCTTATCTTTTTAAGTCTTTTTATTCCAATATACTTTTTATTCTATGAATTTCTGCATTTTACTGGTCTAAACATATTTCAGATTAGCATCTTATCTGAATATATTTGTCAGATATTAGCAATTTTGTGCATCAGTTGAAATTTTATTTTAAAATTATTTTTTAAAAAATAATTAATTATCTCAAGTTTTTTCAGTGCCTCAAATTTATTTAACATGGAATCTATCTACAGTCATGATTTAGTTATCTATTTGGTAGTTTATCTGCACTCTCTCTCTCTCTGTGTATGTGTGTATGTGTACATTCACACAAATATATTTTGATTGTACAGCATGATTAAATAGTGCTGGCAAATTAAAACAGGTGGGTTGTAAAAAATTCTTAAAGATAAATATGGAAGGCAATCTCTGTATTGAGTTTGTATTGGGTTTCTAATGTATTTCTATTATATTATCATAGAAGCATTATTGCTGTAGCTTGTTCTACTTTACTTATACAATTTTAAATTAAAAAAAATAAATTGTATTGGGAAATGAGATTTACTGATATTGTTTGGTTGCCCTGGAGAAAACCTGACCCCAAGAGGCAACCAACGGGAGACCATTCTCTCTGTTAATCTTAATGACTTTGAGAATTTTGCAGAAGAAATTATACCTGCAAGCATCTCAGGTTGTTGTGCCCCTCCCCCAGCCAAGCTGCCTGCTGACGATTCAGATGATGAATTAGTGGGTGAGAGACTTTCGTTTCTTGCTGGGCCAAGCCCAGTTCAGTCACCCATTCCCAGACTGGGCCCGATGCCAGGAGAACTGTGAGTGATCAGCAAGGAGAGAGAATGGAGCCTGGCTTGGAGCCAGAGGCTTCAAGGGAAGAATCTGCTCAGGCTCATAATGACGCTCATAATGACCAACTAGAACAGCTCAAAGATGCCAGAACCAGGCGTAGACTGGGAAAGGAAGTCCAGAGGAAGGCAGCTGACCAGACTATTGGGTGTTGCCGGGGGCATGGCCTGAAGACTCCACCCTCAGGGGAAGAATAAAGCTGAAGCCCTCAAACAGTTGCAGCTGAAGCAGGCAACTATTTATTCTTGTGTAGATCCTTGCTTATTGAATTCTTGCTTTGAATTTCTGACCCCTGGATTTGGATAATGACCAGTGCTGACTTCTTGACCCTGGAGTTGGATTCTGACAATTGCTGGCTTCTTAACCTCTAAATTTGGATTCTAACCATTGCTGACTTCTTGGCCCCAGACCTGAACTCTGACCATTTCTAACAGTGTGTATGTTGGTGTTGGGATGCTTGCCAGCTCTAATTATCTGCAGTAGAACAACTGCCCTGTGATCTTTGGTGGGAAGCTTGCAGGTCTGGACTAGAGCCTCAAGTCAGGCCAATTAACTGTGGCTGGAAGCCAACCTATCCTTGGCTACTGGCTCTTGGCACCCTGCTCCTCCCTAGTGCTGGACCGGATCACAACACAGGTGCTAGCCTTTAAAGTTTTCAAAAATAACAAGGGATATCTCTTTTCTGTATTGTAGTCACATGTGGGTAGCCTTATAAATTAAAATTATAAGCAAACAAATACACCTGGAAACAAACTAGCAGATAGATTTCAAAATCTGTACTGTATAGAATATTATGTAGATAAACTGGGTTGCAATATTTTCTACCAACTGAGATTTCTGAGTGAGACTTAAGGAATTTATCACATAATTCAGTTGAACAACTACTTCACTTCCTATAAAAGTTAAACATGAAATCTTTTTGCATATTTGTGTACAGTTTTAGGCAAGACAACCCAAAACATGCCTCCAATCAACTCTAATGTGCATAGATGAAAGAAAAATGAAGTTTTTGGAATGAAAATTCATTTCCAGGTTTGAATATTAATAAAAATCTGAGCGAAGATATCAAAGATGCTATGCATGCAAGGAAACCAACGACTATTTCTGAGCTGAAGAGGGAGAAAATGTCAAAAGCAAGATTAAAAATTCTATCTGGCTAAAGAAATGCTAGAAAGCTGTTATTTCATCCAGAGGTTACAAAGTGTAACTGAAAGGATGTCAGAATCTCTCTACCAGCCACCTTCACATTTTCTTATTTTGAATCTATAAACAATTGCACATAAATACTAAATACACATTCAAATTTTCAGAAAAATACCACCTTTAACTTTGTATCCTATGTCAATTTCTGTTCAATTAGGAATTAATTGTAACACACAATTTCCTGGTGATCCCTCCCTAAAGTTTTAAAATGTATACTTTAAACACATTGGTAAGAAGAATGGATTTTTGAGAGACCATAGAAATAAGATTTTCCTTTGTAGAGTGATAGTACTTGTGAAACACCTTCTGTTCCAGGTACAGCAATGTTTCCAATTACCAAAACTGGCAGATAGTCCAGAACAAATACCATACTCAATGATCACCAAAGCCTAGGACAGTAATGGCGAACCTATGGCATGCGTGCCACAGTGGACATGCAGAGCCAAGTTGTCCCATCATCACCCCAGAGCTGAGCATGCTCAGAAAAAGAGTAGTGGCACCAGGTGATGACATCACAGGGTTATGCACATGCTCAGAAAGAGAGTAGAGGTGCCAGGAGATGACATCACGAGCCACAACACATTAGCTGCAACTGGTCCAAGCACTTGGTACCTAAAACATTAGCCATCACTGGCCTAGGAGAACATCAGAATCACACTTCATCTCTCTCTTTCCAGATGAAAAGTATTCATCTATCTGGTCAAGGGAGTCTCAATTCTATATAACATGCCCTTAATCTAGTTTGAAATGTATATTTCATGTAAGATTTCCTGAAACTAGGAGACCAAAATCCTCTCAATTACTTTGACCAGTTACAGAAATTTAGAAAATAGACTGCAACTATTTTTGAGGGATCAAGAGAGGGTTTCTTAAAGAAGTGGCCTCATAAAAATCTCTTTATGCAGAAAGTTAGCCTCCCCTTGCTCAGAGACGAATTAATAATATTTATCAACTAATCCCAGTGCTTCCTAGCAGGGGAATTTAAGCTATGTCAGGAGAATCAAGAGGACAGATGGTAGAACAACTGTTCCCAGGAATCCTCAGCAGTTATCAATGGAAACTATTCTAGTTTCATCATATAAGAGAAATATCTGGACAAATCTGACTCTGAATTAAACATTAAATTCAAGTACAAGTAACATAAAAATTCAGGTTAAATCTAAGAAATGTAGTATTGGCAAATAACCCTTAAAAGCACCATAGTAATCTTCCATATATTTCATATGTTCCAGTTTCAAATTCAGATGTTGAAAAACACATGCTAATTATCTCATTCTAAATAGGTCAGTTTCAGATGCACCATGCTCACAGAAAAACATTACTATTTCTCTGTATCTACTACCATTACACATACTCTTAAATGAGCTCCATACTGCATCCATTAGTATCAAGGTTAGTTTTTGCTACCTTTGTTGCAGCCATCTTCTATATAGGTAGCTCTTTTACATATATGTCATGGGGCTGATTTAAAGTGGCTCAGAGTGGGGACTTAGAATCAATTATGTCTACAAGTTCTCTTTAAACACTTGTTTGATCTAACCAAAAAATGTAACTTAGAGATTCAACTTTACTAAAGTAATATTTAGCAAAATATTGGAAGTACTCATCTACATTTTATTTGTTCATGAAGTTATCCTTGAATCTTATCCTAAACTGAGAAACATTTATTTCTTACAGGAAGTATTTGCCTATAGATCGCAGAAGAATTTCATATATATGTTTAGTAATGATTATCTGCAGACTGATGTAAATGTTGTATTAGTTAATTACTCACATGTTTAAAAGACAGAATAAGTATAGACTGTTAGATATAACATTGAGGTACATTAATCGTTTATTGATAGGATGAAGTACAAATAATGGTGAACGCATGACAGGAACCAGAGGAAGGTAGAAGAACATTTAAATGTTTGAAATGGGTCCTCTGTCCCAGAATTACAAACAGGAAAGGTGACAGAGATGAAATATAAAAAGGGAAGGAAAAATAAATGCTGATCAATAGGTCAATAGTTAAAAGTAAAGGGGAATAACATGAATTGGAAATAAGTGTGGGGAACAGATTATAATGCATTTCATCATCCATCACATTAAACCTGAAAAAGGTTAGTGTTCGCACTGCAATCTGCTTTATGGGTATAAGAAGCAAATAGTGGGTAGAAACAAAAATGTCGTGTCAATTTGCAATCCATTTGCATCATATGTTCCACAGACGTAAATCTTTTTAAAAATAAGGAGTGCATATAATGCTAGTTTCCTCTAGAAAAGAGCAATGCAGAATTGTGTCGGAGCAAGACATGAACAGTCGTTTGATATTGGATAGATTTTCTGAATCTTTCAGCGTTGCATAACCCACTAAACACAGCTGTTTATTTAAAAATAGAAGCAATAAATAATAACTTCCCCTGCATCTGGCTCAATCTGTCATGCTCATTTTATATTTCTTTACAACTCGAAGAGGTAATTAAGGGGCTACTCTTGCTGGGGCTGCCTCAATGGCCCCATTCTTACACCTGTCTATCAGCCAGGCATTAAGCATTGCCGTTACTTCAGTCAGTAGACAGCATTCTATGCCAAAATATCATTATCAATACCAACTTTAGAGAAAAACAAAGATTATTTATCTTTCCATGAAGCTAAACTGCTTAAGCAATATTCAGACAAACAAGGCTTAACTATTCATTTTGCATCATTTAATTCTTCTTCATATTGTGTTATTTGGTAACAGAAAAATATGCCAACACTTGGCTTAAATATAAATGTCTGTCATTTTTAAAACATGATAGATATTCTCTGGAGCTCAAAAGCATGTAACCCAATTTGGGTACACATATGGTAACAAGTACGGTACTTGAAGAGTAAGCTTGAACTCATGCAAGATGGTCATTTGAAGCTGTGGGACAGTCAGCTGGAAAGCTATTCTGAAAAGCTTAGCTGCGTACAATTCATGCCTTACTGATTTCTTTTGATGGATTCAAAGATCCTTTTTTTGCAATTTTTTTATTGTTTTTCAAAGAAAATAGAAATATATATATATATATGTATACATAGAAATAACAACATAATTCATAAGTACATAAAACTTCTCTTTCTTCCTTCTTCCCCTTCCTTTTCTGTCCTCCTTCCTCTTCTTCCATCTTCTTCTTTTCATCCAGTCTTAAATACATTCAACATTAAAACACATAAATCCTTAAATCATTCATTTACATTTCAATATCAAGCTTCAAAATTTTCTTCCTTCTTTTCTTTTACTTTCATTTATATATTTCTATCTAGTCTATCTTTCATATATAAATCACATATTATTAAAATTTCATTCATTTTATAGATTCTATAATAAA
>JANHFO010003187.1:109372-120676 GCA_032468095.1 Pareas carinatus | reverse complement strand
TGATTTACCTTTTCACTTATAGCAATCACCTACCCAAAATGATTCAAATGGATCTTGGAAGAGAAATAATATATTCATTAATGCTCTGTCTTCTTTTGGGATGATGTTCTATTGTTGTAATATCAAACTTACTTTAGACCAGAGGTTTTCAACCTTTTTCAAGCCGCCAACCCCAAAATGTGTCATTGCTACATGGTGGACCCCATTCCCACAAATTCAACTAATTACTAATTGACAATTCATGTATATAACATTTTCCATCTTTTTGATCTGTCTGCGGACCCCCTGGCTATTTGCCAGGGACCCCAGATTGAAATTCTCTGCTTTAAAAAATCTAAAGTTTACCTCATGCTCTCTCTTTAATGTCCCAATAATTATCCTAACATCTGAAAAGAAAAATATACCTTATAACAGATATAGGAACATTTGTCTACTGTAGAATATAGAATGGAGAAAGAAGAATAGTATCTTTCCTAATCATGATAAATAGATTGAGAGAATTGATCATCTTCATTACAAAAGAATAGCTATAAAATCCTGTGAAGTAGTTTATTACGCTGGCAAGCTTTAATAGACTCTTCAAGATATTCTCCGTGGGACATTAAGACCTGATACACCCAAATGGAAAAAGATGGTTTCCCAGATAACCTAATAGCTTGTAAACCAGAATAATTACCTTACAGATGATTGAAGGGCTATTATAGGAGCCAAAAGGGGACAAATCAACCATTTTTCTTTTGACAATATATTAATCCAAATACCAAGACTGCTTGAAATTATTTTATTCTCTGTTAATAATTGAAGTCACCTTCAATTATTTTTCTAGAGAAAAAAAGAGACATGCAAGTAAAATTATTATTTTAAAAATCCATATTTTGATTTTTCCTTTTGAGGGGGGGTGTTAATTTAAAACATCATCAAATTCTGAAATAGCCACTTGGGGGAGTCTTAGTGACTAGGAAAAACCTGGACTCTGTAACAGTGGAAATGCAACAAAGAAATCTCAGCAAAAATTGAACAGTTCAGAGTATGGTGCTAAAGACTAAGATTTATGTATCCTTTGCTTATTACATATATGCATGTGATGTTGCTATGATATTTGTTCCTTTGGAACAGGTTTTATCTGCCTACACATTTTTGACAGTTCTCTACAAAAGGCAAGAGAAGGAAGCAAAACTGGATCCATTCTATTTCCTTGTGATTTTTTTTACCTATTTATTCTTGATGAATGCAGCTCTTGGAGGAAGTTTTCATTATAGATTTCCCATATGTTGTCACATCATCTCCAACCCTGTGAGTGAATCAGATCTTGTGCAGAGACCAATTTTCGTTTCTGTTAAACTGTAAATAATAATTGTAGTTAGGGAGAAAATATGCCCTTAATATTGGATTAGTATTGCGGGGGGCGGAATCCTTTATTCAATTAATATTGTCTCTACAATTACAGAGACAAGGATATCATATTTATGATTTGACTAGCAGGATATATTATGGGAAATAAAATATATATCTTGCTTAGATTGATAGATAGTTAGATGTTGGTGGCATTACATGCTAACTTGTAGCCATTCTTCTCCGAAATTTACTCTTTGCTCCTATGTAAATCAAGAAAATATAAGTCTGTTTTTTCATATTGTTGTCAGAATTGAAGATAATAGATTAAGAATATCTTATAACTTTATTTTTCTTGTTAATTATTTCACCTGGGGCAGGCATGGTGTCTAAATTAGCACTATTTGCATAGTTTAAGGGTTTGAAATTAAACCATTTCAAATTAAGATACAGGTTTCTTCCAGCATGTTATATTATTCCTATAAATGTATTTTATTACCATGCATTTAACATATAAATGCTAGTTTATATTGAGGAGAGATTGAGGTAGGAAATAATTTTATAGTTGCTCTATCTTGGGAAACAATTGTTTCTAGTGTTCAGTATGCAACAGATGTAAGAATGAATTTTACAGATTTAATATTTCTGGACTGTGCTGATTTTGCCATGTTAAAAATCTCAGCAATGGGACTAGTATTAGAAAGAGGGATTGTTTTTTTTAAAGTTTATTACTCATAATGTTATCCTCTTTTTACACTTCCCCTCGACTCGAAAAATTACTCCTAAATTTTCCATTTTTAAAAAAAAACTATGCCTCACTTCTCTAACCGCAGTTCCTCAAACCATGCTAATTTACTAATGAGTATATTAATAAACCAAACTAAACCATATAAATTAAATCTTCACTTACAATAAAAGTATTTCATTTTCACAATAATAGAAGAGGAATTAACCAAAGGATTGAAAAATGTTATTCCATTAACTTTATGGATATTCAAAGGTTAATCCTACCAGAGATGGAATATTTTCTACAACTATTCAGAAATAAAATACAAAACTCAAAAGATTCTACGGAAATGATATCTTTGTCTTAGTCTAATGGTGCAGCAGGAAATGAGAGAAGTACTTAAATCAAATAAATGATAATTGTCCTGTTTCTCAGATTGTACTATATGATGACTCACAAAAGTGGTTCTACCCTCATCCAAGTCGTTGCTACATGGCGGACTCCATTTCCACAAATTCAACTAATTACTAATTGATAATTCATGTATATAACGCTTTCCAAAATTTTTTGACCTGTCTGTGAACCGCCTGACAACTCAACCCATAAGATAACCCTAGCAACAACACAACAGCAGAAGATCATCTAAGAGAAGTTTCTCTTTGACTTATCAAGAATTATCAAAAAAGGGGTTGATGTGAGAACACAAAGGTTCCAGCAAGCAAACTTGCTTTCAAATGTGAAACCTACTGTATATATAACAAAATTAAAGCTGTTAGATTCTGACTTTTTTTCTTCTGTCCTTTCAGTGTAATGGAAATGTCTCCAATCTCTTTTGAGAAGATGGGTCAATTGACTTTTAAGTTTCACCTAAATAATGGTTACTAGCCACGCCATCCATGCCTTTCTATTTTCTACCATCTTATTTGTAGGTGTTGAACCTGTGGCTATTTGGAGGCCAGGGGGTGATATTTGTGTAACAGCATTACTTTCTTGGGAAACTAGTGGTTGCTACTTTTATTTTCCGAAATTCTAGCATTATTTTAAGAAGTCTTTTGGAAGTTCTGCAATTGACCAGAGGTTAATGAAGGAGATCTTTACTAACAATAGAAGAGATGAAAATCCTCTTGATTTCAGAATTTTCACTAAACCTTTCAGATTATACCTAAGACTGCTATGAAACTAATTCAAAGAACATTTAGATAGCATTTGTCTCACTCAAACAGATCAGCTGTTCTTAACAGGCAAAAGACTTAGTATCTCTACTATCAACTAGCGGATGGGTTCATCTGTAGATTTTTTGCTTCTCTCTCGAGTAAAAACATGGACTACCATATTTGTTACCAAAGCCATGAACACTTTCACAAACGATCAGTATAAACAGTATTTTGTGAATTTTTATTTATTACTTTTTAAATTAATTTTAAAAAGTGACCCTTATAAAGTGACCCTGGGTGACATTTTAAATGGTCACATACATTAGTAAATAATCTGTCAAAATATGTCAAAAACAATATGAAATTAATCAATAGAAGAATCAGCAGATGGAACTATCACCTCCTTCGTAATGTTCAACTGAATGAGATTCCAGCTTGGCACATTTACTTCCTTAATTTAACTATCATTGGCTATGTTGAACTCTGGCATGGTGCTTGATCAATATCTGCCTTCTCACATACTATCTAATCACCTTTTGCTTAATCAGTTACTACTAGCTGTATTCACAGTTTGTTAAGTTATAAAATGTTTAATAAGCAAAATGTCTGAGTTCACAGTACACAGTCAAAACCAATGAACTACAGTATGGCTCACCAGGATGAATTCAGCCATTCTGATATATCCAGATATAATGTACTAAAATACAACTTAATCCCCCAATCCCTCTTGGACTGGAAGTATGTATAAAAGACTTGTCTTGAATACGTATGTATGCATTTAAATAACTTGACTAAGTAACTAAAACAGAAGTCAATAATAGTTACAGACAAAATATGTAATGATGGTGGACATCTATCTATCCATAGTGCTTAAAACTTCACAGATTTCCCTTCTCCTACCCTGTCTCATAACAGATATACACAGAAACACTGACACATAAAGGCCCCATGGATGTAAGCACCGATCACAAATATGCAAAAGTTGTAAGCCAATGATAATAGAGAAATCTAATTACGACAAATACATGCTACTTGTACAATACAGTATTGCAGGCTAACTGCCCCCATTGTCAGGAGTTTGATCCTGATCAAGTTGACTGAGCCTTCTATCCTTCCAAGGTCAGTAAAATGAGGACCCAGATTGTTGGGGGTAATATGCTGACTCTATAAACCACTTAAAGAGTGCTGTAAAACACTATGAAGTGGTATATAAGTCTAAGTGTTACTGTTATTGTATCGTTCAAGGCCCCACAAGAATAAGATGCTAACATTAAGCAAAGAAATAATCCATGTACAGGAAGCAGTAAAGGAATATTCCCAAGAGAAAAGTGTTGATGACCCAGAAACAAAAACACAGTCATTTCTAGCTGTTCAAAACGTTCTGTGAAGAATTAGATCACCTTCTGGCCTAATTCTTACTATGGTGTCTGGACTTATACCACAAATAGGCACTAGGAGATTTTATCTGACTGAGAGTTCTTCAGTCGCCAAACCTAACAGTCAACCCTGCATATGGAAAACAAGCACATCTGGTTGTGGGATTTTATGTCTAACTTTTCTTGAAACTTTAATTTTATATATTTATTGTTTATGCATTCACTCAATCCATCCTGCATTACAAATAACAACATTTAACTGGTCTCAGATGATAAGTAAATGATACCATTCATCTGGCTACTATTATGTGAACTTCTTGTTGACATCAAGTTCTTTTATTCAGTATTCTAAATAACTGTTAATTTGCTAGTTTTTCTCAGAAAGCATCGAGAAGCAGTATTCTATTACTTCCCAGCCAAATATAAAAATGTACAATGTTTATGTCTGTTATTATTCTCATCACTGTAGTTTTTGGTGCACACAGTTGCTGATAAAGCCGTTTAATTTTAGTCCACATTAGCTGTATGGTCAAGCAATAGCAATAGCAATTAGACGTCTTATATAATGCTTCACAGTACTTTATAGCCCTCTCTAAGTGGTTTACAGAAATCAGCATATTGCCTCCAACAATCTGGGTTCTCATTTGATCGACCTCGGAAGGATAAAAGGCTGCATCAACCTTGAGCTAGTGGGACTCGAACTGTTGAACTTTCTGGCAGCCGACTGTTAACAGAAGTAGAATGCAGTACTGCGCTCTAACCACTGCGCCACTACAGCTCCTGATATTTGTTCTGATATTTGTCTAAGCTTATAAGGGTTTCTTGTCAGTCTGTCAGTAGATATTATGAAATCATGTGATTATATTTTATCTGTGGCACTGTTCAATATTGTTTATTGTATGACTTCTAAAGCAAAATACCAAGTTTCTGTATTTTATATAGAAATCATGGAAATGAAATTCCACACAGGACACACATTATTGCAGGAACACACACCCAGCAGCAAAAAATTCTGTATCAAAGTGTGCCAATGGCCAACTCCACTGTTTTTCACAAGGTGGCATTGGATTTAGTTGTGACTTAGCAAAAAAATGGTTATGCCTGTTCTTTTCTTGTTTATTTGGGTTAAATATGTCTATCATAGGTACCCTACCATTACAATTATAATCCCAATCTATCAGGCAGATTAAAGTTTCTGCTGTGGAGCCACCAATAAAGTCTACTTTAAGGAAGACTGGATGAGTTCATGAATTTAATGGCTAGCTCTTTTAATTAGTCTGAGGTGTTTCAGCATTCTCAGTGTTCCTGCAAACTGAGTAGCATTAATCATCTAGCCAGATGATCTGTTCTTTGTAAGGAGACTTTGCTAATTGCAACACATCTCCAAGGAAAACAGGGTGGAAATGCTGGAGAAACACAAATACATTGTTCAATATTTGTTGATCCTCTTGGCATGGATGAGATATTCCTTTTATAGACTTAAGTTTTTTTGTGAATTGAATGCACTACAAAATGGCTGGCTCTGGTCTGCTATTCCTATAACTCGTAGAATCATTGAATTGGAAAGTTGAGATTAACATCAGTGCATGGAATTCTAATCAGCCTCATCAATGATTAAAGATTGTTGGTGTTCTGACCTAAAACCCCAGACCATTTTATTAACAAGTGGGCTATAAATTGCTTTATATAGGTGGAATATGCCTTGGAGCAGGGCAAAAATCCACAATGCATGGAAGCACTGTATGTTTATAATATCATCTGCCAGATCAAATAAATCAAATATTTCAGTCAAATCTTAAAGGATTACTGTCAAGTTTTTTTCTTAGAATTAGTGCTACGATGTAAAAACCTTGTGCATTTCCCCCGCCCTCATTCAAGTTAATCACAGATAAAAAATTTTTTTCTCCAAATGACTTCTAAAGGAGAAAATAATTCAAGTAAAATTATCATGGATGGAAAGTGGAGTTTGTGCGCTTAATTTAGTTACAGTGTGGCCAAAGATACATGTTATACTGTTATACTGAAATGCCATCTCTTTCTCTTTTTTCTTTTTTTTAAATTAATTTTCATTGAAGATCTTTTATAGAATGAAAACAATACAAGGAAAAATGAAAAGAAAAGTAAATAAAAGCAATAATAAACAAAAAAAATAAAAGAAAGGGTATAGAAAAAGAAGAGAAAAGAAAAAAAGGGAAAGCAAAAAAGATATAAAGGAGTAGTTTCCAATCTTCTTTACATCAGTTATAAATGTATTCTGTATTTTATCATTCTTCTCTAAACTTACATTGCTGGTCCTTTCTTAACATATAAAGTACCCTTTTTAATAATCATATTCATAAACCAGAAGTTCACTTTTTCCGCCATTTTCAGGGGAAAGTACATAAAGGTTTTCCAGTTACTAGTAAATACAGTTATTGCCTTTTTCCTAATCAGTCAAATCAATTTTGCCACCTCTGCAAATTCTTCTTCACCAATCATTGTACCATTATGGTTATTTCAGAGTCTTTTTATAATAATCTAGTAGGATTAACCATGTACAAAAACAACCTTCTATAAATCTTTTCTAGTTGTTTGACCATTTCCATGAAAAAAAGTTTTAGTTTCAACTGAATATTAATCTTTAAAATTATTTGAATCACTATATATATATATATTTGAACCCCAAATCATCTAGTTTTTTAACGTCCATCAAAATCAAAATCAGAATTTATTTTGCCAAGTATGTCTGGACACGCAAGGAATTTGTCTCCAGTGTACATGCTCTACACCTGTATCGGCGTCCGGAGGGAAGAAGCATGATATCAAGCATGATGAAATGATCTCTCCTGTTTCCCAGATTTTTAGCACAGATTTCAGTCTTAAAATCAATATTTTCTCATCAGTTCTATTTGGTCTTCCATTTTCATGTTTCTTAGTATTTCATGCTTTCATCTTTTTACTGTTAATTTTAAAACCAGCTAATGTACCAAAATCCTTTAATTTTTTCCTCCATTCATATTGCTATTTCTTCTAAAATTACCATCAAATCATCAGCAAATGTCCTTAAGTTAATATATTTCTTCTTTATTCTATACTTTGGAAATGCATTCTGTTATATATCACTATTCAATACTTCAACAGAAGTGGAGATAAAGGACATCCTTGTCTTCTCCCTTGTTGTATCTCAGATTAACACATCTCATTTGATTCATTATTCTTCACTGACAATTATTTCTTGCTTTTTTTTGAACTTTCTCTTTTTCTGACGTCCCAATTCATCCTAAGGAAAAATACTTTTAGGGAACATCTTCCACTGAAGTTTTTGAGACTGGGCTCCATGGGCAACCTGGGAGGCTTAGGAGAGGTGGACGGATATACAACAGAGAACAACAATCATAGCTCTTCTAGCTTTTATAACAAGAATGAAAGCTTAATAGAGATGCCTAAGAGAAATTTGACATAGTCTCAAGCACATTGAATATAATACAGAGAAAATAAACAGGAGGATAAGTTTCAACACTGCATTTTTATTCAAAGAAAGATTGGGAAAGAGGACTTCATGATGAAGAAGAAAACAGACTGCTAATATGGAGCACATCTTACAATAATGGTCAACAAATAGCTTTATTGGGTTTTAAAACTCAATAATTTCCCCAAGTCAGAATGGAAACTATTACGTGCCTAAAGAGAGGGAATGATCATAAAATAATTAAGCCAAGAAACAATATTATGTAGCTGCATCACTGCCTCTCTTCCACAGTTTGTATTCTTTCAATCCTTTTCTAAATCTTGTAGCGAATGCTATATTGGGATGGAAACTTTAAATGGTTTTCAATAGAAGATCGATATTATAGCACAAGCTCTCTTATCTGTGTAGGGATTTTCTCCATTTTAAAGGGGGAAATATGCTTTTGGTGCGCACAGCAATTGATGGCATTTTGAAGCAGCTGTGTCTTTCCCTGGATTTATATGACTGTCTTATGCAGCTTTTGCATAATCCCAGAAAAATGTAAGTTTGGTTTGGAGAGTCAGATGCTATGAGCAGATCTATGTGTGTGCCAGTTAATATTTTGCCTTTCAATTCTAGATGGATGCATAGGCTTAAAGCTGATAAGACCATATAACCCTTCCAATCTGTAGGGAAAAGAAGGCTTTACAGTATGCAGAAATGCACATTTTTGCTATACCTTCAGTGAAATGTATCTTTTTCTGAGATTATGCTGCAACTATGGAAAACAGCTGTGCAATTCTTGGAAAAGATGCAGCTGCTTTAATTTAAGAAGTTATGGACAAGAGATATCTGAGTGCCCTTATATCCTCTAAAGCAGAGGTCTCCAGCCTTGGTCCCTTTAAGGCTATGGTGACTGAGAAATTCTGGGTGTTGAAGTCCACAAGCCTTAAAGGGAAAAAGGTTGGAGACCTCTGCTCTAAAGCATCTTCTCCAAAGTACTTTTAAAGCATTTTAAAATCCAAATATTGCACATCCTAAAACTTAACACATATATTGCTCTGCTTTTGCTTTCCATGTTTTGGTAAATGGGAAGTTGTCTCTCAAAAATTTTTAACACACACAATAGAAAAAACATCAGTGGGACTGATCCACAGGAAACAATTTGAGGAACAAGGTGACAGTAATGATTAAAGTGTTTCTAAACTAGTTTATGAAGGCATAGGCTTCCTAGCTCATAAATATTGTTCACCGCAATCAATTATGCTGTTGCCCTATAAATATTCTGTTACTGTATGAAGTTCCTTTAAATTCAGCAAACATTATGTAAGTAATCTATTTTTTTAGCCTGAGGCTGTTTTAGATGATTTTTATTTTTTTGGGTGGCAGAAGATTAACAGAATTCTCCGTGTGGAATATTTTGAGAACTATAGCATTGAGAAAACTGTATAGAATAGAAGTGTCAGACTCTAAATTTATCCTGATTATTTGGATAAGCCATATGTTTATTATTCATCGGTTCCCTATCAGTTTTATTTCTTCAATATTGTAATTTTTTCTTGATTCACTTGTTCTTTTTTATTTTTATAGTTTCATTTCATTATGGAAAACCGTGAAATTGGTTTAAAAATGGTTATCACCTAAATAGAAATCCTTTACATAAATAAGGATAAATTAAAATGCTAGAGCAGAATGAATTTCTTGCACACACTGAATTTTCTCTGCAACTTCTGCATTTTTATATACATTTGTCTCTCTAATTCAGGAGCTGATGGTGAATTAATTTATACCTTGAATCCTTTTCACTGACATGTTTGGTAAATTTTCTGAAAAGTTAGTAACTTACTGAAGCCACACAACTGAGCTGGGGTGGAATAACTTTTTTAAATCCCAGAAATTGGTTTAATTGTTTTTCTTCTGATTAGTTTTGTTGTCACAGAGAGATCATGTATTAATTAAGACCCTACTTCTGCTACACAAAAGAACAAAGATCCTTCTATTAGTGTGTGTAACATGTTTGAAAACTGACAGAATTCTTCCATAAAAGAAAGTCCAGCTATCTACTGCTTCATGTAATAGAGATGTGTAATGTCTAGAATTTGGTCTTCAACAATTGTTTTGGGGTTTGTGGAAGCATAGTCATACCATTATAGACTTTCACTGAAACCAGATAATTCATCAGAATGATAAAACATGTGTTGTGCCATCATAATGCAACCTCTACTTTATATAAGTGCATGTTTTGTCACAACAGAAGTACAAAAAGACCAAGGTATACTTTGCAATATCATTAGTATTAACATTAGTATTAACATTAGAATACTAATTAGAATGTAGCATGGGAGGATCTAAGATAGCAAGGGATTCCCAGCATTTTTGGTCTTGAGTGAGTACTTCAGTCTCTTCCCATGTGTAGTTTAGAGTCTTTGTCTTCTGTGAACATTCTTCATTGTGCATTTCAAGGACATTCTCTTGTTCATTTGGCACAGGGGAAGCAAGCATTTCATTGCCATCTTGATGATTCAATCCTTCTCTATATGTGAAATATGACCGGCAGGTTGGAGTCTTCTGCATGCCACAATGTTATTGGAACCCAACTTCATTAGGAATATGGTCAAAATAGTGAATCTTTAGGAGAAGGCATCTTTGTTGGAAGACGTCAAGTCTCTTGTTAATACTTGCGCCTTCCAAGTCTTATTGGCAGAAATGGCTGTTGGGATCACTGTAGAGATGAAAAAAGAGAGTTTAAGTTTCAATGATATAGACGATGAGGACCAAATTTTATTCAACCTCTGAAAAACAGCTGCTGTATTTCCAATGTATCTCCATTATAGAAGATTATGCTACCTAAATAGATAAACCTTTCTACTTCCTCAAGTTGTTGTGTTCTGAGTGTGATTCCCCATAGTTCTGCAGTGGAACTCACACATTTCTCAACACCTAATCTGAGTCCACTTTGGGTTGCTTCTTCATCTAAGGCAGTTGCCATTGTTTGTACTAGTGTCTTGTCTTCCTCAAGTAGGACAATGCCATCTGCAAAGTTTAGTTCTCCAAGACAGCCTTGGTCAGAATAATGAATTTTCTGATACATGATGTTCATTGCATAACATGATCAAGGGCCATGAAAAAGAGGAGCAGTGATAGAATACATCCTTGTCTAATTCTGGTAGTAATTTTGAAGAAGTCCGTATGACCATTGTTAGGGTTGTACGGGTGTTGATCCCTTTAAGTAACCCTACAGGTTGGTTTGCAGAATGCATGGCCAGCTGAAGCAAGCTGAGCCACACC
>JANHFO010003187.1:26281-39733 GCA_032468095.1 Pareas carinatus | reverse complement strand
TATTTAAAAAAAAAATTATTTTTTTTTTTTTTTTTTGATAATCCAATAAAAACTTTTTCTAACAAAAAAAAAAAAAAAAAAAATTATGACTTATTCAAGAAAATCATGACCAAGAATGAAAAGTGACTCGGCTATATTGAGATAAATCAGATTTGAAAGGGTGGCAACGTGGATTTCTAAAATAGCATTTTGTTACTGATGGAAATGAAATTCCAGTCAGCCAATTCATCTGCACGTGATAATTATGCTAATATCTTCGGATTTCCATTGGGAATTTGAGAACACTTTATACTGAACCTGGTTCAACCATGAGTAAGATGTTTGCCCCGACTAATGGCAACCCTTTAATCCAACTGCTGTAGTTGTTGCATTACATTGTGACCTCACCGTTGGGGCAATTTATATTAAAATGAGGGCAGAGTCCTTTAATCCCTACTTCTACTAGCAAATTCTTTTTCTTTCTTTCTTTTTTTACAAACACAAGTATTCTTCATTGTTATTCAGCATGTGGGAAAGAGCTTTAATTCCTGGCCTTACTTTCAGTACTTGTTGCAATAACAGGGCACTAGAGAATAATGGAAAATTAAATCCAAATAAAATACACAAGCCAAAGTGTATTTATGTGGAATGATAATCAACAAAGCAGAGCACTGAAACCGCAAAAAAACCTCACAGTGACATATCAACAAAGGTTCAAGAATGCTAGAAATAATAAATTGCGAGGAATCTAATTAAGGTAAAATCTCCTTATGCACTTTCTTTGGGAACAGGACATAAATTGTCCTGGGATGTTTTAGAAATGTCCACAACTTAATCTGAGCCTGCTTAGTTTGTGAATTCATACAAGTTGAACCAAGTGCTGCCCCCTGCTGACTGAGAAAGTCTAAACTGCTACAAATATTTATTTTAAATTGATAGGCTTGCAAATTGTTCCTCCACAATGAACAACAATAATAGTTATGATTAGTCTTGAAAAACAATTCCTCTTTCTGATTGTAAGATTCTGCTTTTCGGCAAGGTAGCAAGAACTTTACAAAAAAGAGAAAACAGGTTAATAGAAATGGCTACTGGAGAATGAAAAAAAAAGAATATTAATAACAGATAAAAATTTCCTCTGGATAAAATATAATCTAGTATGTATAATTTCAAGAAAGCAAACATGAAAGTGAAAACTTCACAGAGAGTAAAAACTGGAATGAGAAAAGTCTTTGTTTGTGACAGGATGAAATGGTTTTTGTGACATGATGTCTGAACTTTATAACATGATGACATGATGAATGTTACTTACTTTATGACTATGAATTTCTATCTTATGCTTATATACACAATTGATTATGCCTATATATACAAATGATTATGATTATGCTTATACATTCAAATTGTCTATGAATGTATCTTGATTGTATCCTTGTTATGTATGTCGGTATTGAGCATGCTCACTGAAGACAAATTTCTTGTGTGTCCTGACACATATGGCAAAATAAATTCTGATTCATCCCAAAGACATGTGGACATGTGAATAATTGGATTGTGAAATAAAACTAGCAAAAGGAGACAAAACCTCTAAGCATTCCTAGTCTAATCTAAACAGGATGAGACGAAAGAGATACAAGAAATAAGTAGTGCAAAGAATGAAGGATCATAACCCTTAACGGGCTAAAATATTGATGAGAATAGATGATGAATCTCCTTATGTGATATTTTGGTCTTTTAAAATATTGATATTTTTGACCTTTTCTTTTTGTATACTTGTTTGTTTTTATTATGTTTTTACTTTTGAATTTTGTAAACTGCCCAGATTTGGGTAGCCTATAAATCTCACGAATGAATGAATTAATGAATGAATGAATGTCAATGAATGGTGATACTGAATAGAAAAAGAAGCCTAAGCACCTGGCAGAAATTATTGTCAATAATCTAATAATAAATGCCAAATAGAAAGCAAGGTCATAGAGTGGTATTAATCTGACCTGCGCATCAGTGTCACCAGGAGAATGGAGATATATCATTTTAAAGAGTCAAGCGAGTTTAGAAAGTTCATCAGAAAGTGGACCATAATTGAGTTTCTAAGGATTTTAACAACTGCATAGTATTCCATAAAAATCACACAAAAGTGGTTTCACATGGTAGCAATAATAATGAAAACAGCTAATAGTACAGGCCATTAGCCCAGGCCAAGCAGAGAGCAGAAAGTTAACAGGAACAGAATTTCTATTTATGGAATAATTGCTAACCCATTGTTGTGAAAAAAGATGATTTTGGAGGTGCCCTGAATTACTGTAATGTAGCAGGGATCCAGTAAATAATGAGTAACATAGATTAACCATAGAAACTCTGTGTCAAGAATACTTTGAGGCATCTCAAAATAAGCAACTATTTAATGATTGTTTTTAAAGCATAGTTATGTTTTATATTTATATTGGCATGGAATTTATCTCTGTCCCATTCTTTTGTATGCAGCTCAATTCAGAAAGGAATAGGAGATTGCAGTTTATAACAATAATCTGAAAATGTATTTGGTAAGAAATTGATTAAATCTTAACATTTCAACATAGATGACCCCTGTTTCATCAGAAATTATGCACTGCTCAAATAATGTTGAAATCTCAGTTGTTGAATTATGTTATTTTAAGTTGCAGAGTAGAGTATTCTTAATAAATAATTAAAAGTCAGGTTTCAGAGATGTAAGAGATGTAAGAAAAATTCGGGTGTGATATAAGTCTACCGTCAGATATCTCATGTTCAGCTGATGGTTTCCTTGATTGCAGTGAACACAATGTTTTAATCCAGCAAACTGTGGCCTTTTCATCAAACTGTGATAAAACAATTCATGGTTTAGCAGGTCACAAAATGGGTTGTGGAACTGTAGAACTTCAAAGATAGTCTTCTCAGGCCTGCCATTTTGCAGCTGTGTTGAACTGCTGTTCCTTGGATTCGGATAGGCATGTTGGTTAAGTATTATGGTAACTGTAATCCAGTGCATCCACAGGTTGCTATAAAGTGATCAAAGCCATTTGAACTAGGCTTCCTCAGTTTTGATTTTGATTTGAGATGGATAGAATCCCAAAATGATGGGTACTTTGTTGTGTCCAAATGTTGATGAATAGGCACTGATTGTCATTAGCTATGCTGCCTAAGATTTCAGCTATTTGGAATTCAGGAACATTTGCAGCATCACAAATTGTCTATATTTGGAATAAATCAGAATTCAAATATTTCTTCTAGTGCTGGGCATCACTGCATGATTTTGTTTTATCTTGTGTGTATTTTTTTTTAACAGTGAAGTGTTTAGAATTAAAATAACTCTAAAAAAATACCTAAAATCTCATGAGATCTCATATGGAATATTGAAGATTTCGGTTATTATGTAAGATTTTGATTAGTTTCAATTTTCTGTTTTAAAAATAGGAAGAGTAGACTTTATCTGACATGATGTGAGTACTATAGCATTCAAGCAATCATGGGTCAGTCACGAGTATTATAAGCTTTCAGCCTAGGAGGGGGAGTGTCAGAATCTGGGGTGGAGTTTAAAAAGGGGTCAGTCTAAAATCTCTATGGAGCCACAAAGTCCAACCCCCTCCCACCTCATGAATTCCATGGATACTTATCTAACTAAATATAGGTGCTAATGTTAAGTTGAGAAGATTCCTGTGCATAAGCTGTTTAGCAATAAATTAGTTTAACTGGAGCTTCAAGTGTGAACCTGGTCTTTCATGCCTGACAGATTGAGATGATACCATCTTGACAAATATAAAGATAAAACCTAATATTCAACATATTACTGGTCTTTTATTCTTGTTTGTCACTAACATCTTTCTTCCAAGGCTGAACCATGAACATGGAGATGTGTGTGTGTGTGTGTGTGTGTGTGTATCACTCACTAATTGTCAACTACTAATCCTTAAGTAAAACTCATCTATCCATTTCTGATTCAGAATGTGCTTCATTCTAACATCCATGTGAAATATGTCCATATGGATCAATTTCCTTATTTGTTAGAACTTCCAACCCAGAATTCTCAGCATTGAGCTGTGATAATGTCCTGTGAATTAAATACATGCACAATTCAACCAAGATTGTTGGTTTCAATAGGCAATATTTAAGTATGCGCTTAATTTTCACATTTAAATCAAATGCAAATTAGAAGTGCTTAATATTCCAAAAATGCACCACAGATTCTCTTGAAATAAATTCGGGAGAATACAGTACCAAAGCCATCAATTATGTTGTTTTGCTACAGAAAAATGATCCATTAGAAACATATTTCCCCAGTTTCCTTTATTATTCTTAGGATTATTAAATTTTAATTGCTATGATTATTATTCTAGTAAAAAAATCTGTTTTACTATTTGTAATAAATACAGAACAAATATGAAGAATGGGCAATTTGCGGGAGATTGAGATGATGTTATATTTTCATTTCAATCTGAGCTTCATGGTAAACAAGCTGGCTCAGAGAATTGTTTTTAAAGGTAACCCTTTTTTTCTCTTCTTTGTTATTTCTGTCAAATTCATTTAATATGTTTTTCCACCCTCATGGATGCTTGTAGGTGTGAATACAGCAAACTATCTGTAACCTTTAAAGGTCAGAATTTATGATAGCTTTCCAAAAATATTGTAAATTTACAGTAAATTCTGTCTGACTGTAAAAGATATATTGGGAAAGGCTACAATATAATTCACACGTTGGGCTAAGCAATGGAATAATTAATAATGTCCTGTGGGTTGAGCCATAGTTGGTTGGGTTTTCCCAACATAAACCAAAATGACTCAAATCCTAATCGTGACAATGAATCAGACATACATACGATAACTTGTCACGTGAAAGTATCTCATTTGAGTACTATGGAACCCTGGCTGTAGACCTAGGACAGTCCTAATCAATCAAGTGCATTACAGATGGACTGGAGGATTCCATGGATGAGAAGCCTCAAGGGAAAGAAAAAAGAAAAAAAGCTTGGGAAACTTTGAAAAGTGAGATTATAAAAGCCCTACTTTTGGGGTCTCTCTCCTTCTCCCTCTCGCTCCCTCTCTCTGATAACAGAAGCTCATCTTTTTCATATTATGCCCATTATACATGTGTTTTCCTCTATGTTTCATTGCATTCTAAGGCAGAACCATGCACTTGTGAAAGATGAACTTATGTTATCAGAGAGGGAGGGACAGGGAGAGGGAGACGCCCCAAAAGTAGGATTCTGTGAAAGCTGATTGCATGACTGGACAGAGCTGAACAGTTGCCAAAGTCCAAGAACATTGAAACAAATCCACTAAATCAAGCCACAGACTGATGATCTGTGATCCCGATTGTTTTTACTGGGCATGATGGTTTCCAAATGAGATGGGATTCATTCTTGTGAGAACTGTGGTTAGGTAGAACCATGCACTTAGGAGATAAGATTTTTAGAGCTGGCTCCTAATCAAAAAGAAAGAATTAATCGAAAATTGTTCCTTTACTTTCAATACATATTTCCCTTGCTATATCCTTGGTGCAAAGACAAGAAATTGCTGCATTCTAGTATTTCCATTCTTCCATAAGCAATCAGAGTTATCTCTCAAACCAGAACGAATGTTGCTTAAGAAAGCATGGTTTTGTCCTAGGTTTCACCATTACAAGGTCTGGTGCTACCTATAAACCATCCATAAAAGAAGTCTGTGCCATCTTTTGGATTCAAATCAAAGGATGTGCCCAGGGCAACAAATTACTTCTTCTTATGACTTTTTAAAGGGGACACACATTTTTTTCAGGATCAAAGGATAGCCACAACAGCATGAATTGGATGGACATTTGCCTAAATGGTTGCACAAATTTTGATGTGCATTTCTAATGAATATTTTTTTTGTATATTTATTAGAAAGGCAATTTTAATGAACTTTAATAAGAAATATGCATCTTAGGCCTATCATTGTCATATGTTCTTATGTGCCCAGAGATTCATTTATTCATCTAATTTATATACGGCAGCTGCCAGTCACATATATCTATATAACTGGGAGTTCATCACAAGAGAAGGAAGTATGGATTTCATTTGGAATATGTACTCTGGTTTATTCTGTATATTTTGTGGTTGCACAAAAAAAGCTAATTCTGTAAATATATTGATGATAAAATTTCTAATCCATCGCCTATTTATCTGCTTACTGGCTATGAAAAACTGATTTATTGAATTAAATCAAGCATATCCAACCTCACAGCTTTAAGGAGTAAATGTTCAAGTGCTTGTAAAGTGGCAGCTTAGTCTAGTTAGAGTTTATTGCCTGTATATATGAAATTCCACTTAATCATTGATTTAAACTTTTGAAATTAAACTGGCTTCTTTACATCATTCACTCAGCAGCTATACAAATTCCAGATTGTCTGAATAAGCATGAAGAATAAATACTGTATTTTTTCAGTCCTGAACCTAATTCCATTCAGCTTCATTGAGTAGCTTTACATTCATAAATAACTTTTATTAACAGATGGTTCACTAAAACATCTACAACTTTTATTTAGAAAAGAAATGACAACTGAGAATGAACAGAAAGGGAAATAGCTAACTAGCTATCAGCTGTATGTTCATTCAGAAAGAAAAAAAGACAACCCGCTACATTTATTGGTAAATGATTCAAGTACCTTAATTTAATACTGAAATATTAAATAAATAATGAATTTGCTGTTCTTGTGAAAGTGAAAATTGTATGTTTATAAACTATTTGTTGGTATTCATTGGCCAGATTGTTAGTTTCAAGGTAGTATAACACTTTAAGAGATTCCCTTCTTTGTTTCAGAAGAAAGCATAAACACCATTAGCATAACCATATATTTAAAATATCCTTATAACCGTAAATATTATAGTGAGTGAATGTGATAGTTTGCATTTAGGAATTACTTGCTTAGGTGGCGAACCTATGACACGCGTGCCAGACGAGCACTCAGAACCCGCTCTGCGTGCTGTTGTCCCAGCACAGATTTCTTTCCTAGAAAGCCAGACGGACACCGAGCTTCCCTCCCCTTCTCCACATGTGCCTGAGGACATCACCCTCCCCTCTGCCCAGCAGCCCAATGGGAGCGCTTCTTCCCTCCCCTGTCTGGGGTAAGGTGGGAGGCTCAAATGCAGTGTGGAATCTGTGGTGAACGTGAGAGAGGAGAAGAGCTAGATTGGAGGGGAGCACAACTCACAGTGGGCCACAGAAGATGGGGTAGGCCGCCGGAAGGCTGCTGCGAGCTAGTGTAGGCTGTAGGTGAGGTGGGGGGGCACAGGGATATCATCGATGACCACAGGGGGGCGCCTGTTGCCGTGTTGGCACTTTGCGATGAACAATTTGCTTTTAGGTTGCAGTTTGAGCACTCAGTCTCTAAAAGGTTCATCATTTATTTTATTTATTTATTTATTTATTTTTAGATTTATATACTGCCCTTCTCCCGAAGGACCCAGGGCGGTGAACAGCCAACTAAAAACCATATTGTACAGTGATTAAAATACATTAAAACGTATTAAATTAGGCTGATAGTGCGTCAATTAAAAACATTAAAATTTAAAAATTAAAAAACCCACTGAGACCCCCTAAAAAAACCCCAAATACCCCTCTCCCCCGAGGAACTGACACTTCTAAAACCCCTGGGGATCAGGACAGCCCGGCCTGGATGAAAAGATGAGTCTTGAGGGCACGGCGGAAGGCCTGGAGATCAACAATCGTCCGAATCTTCGGAGGGAGCTTGTTCCATAAGGTTCCATTATCACTGCTTTCTAGGTGCAGGGTTTCCTATACTGTTTTTTTTTTGTCTGCTGAAATTTTTTTTTTAAGGTGATTTTTTTCTTTTCCCTGTTATTTCTGTCAAAGTCACTTAATAGGTTTTTCCATCCACATGGATGCTTGTAGGTATGAACACAGCAAACTATCTCTGTTATGAAATGTTTGCTTTTCCAAAGATGAAGGTGCAAAGCAATTTGCATACTGAAGAGCTCATTTGTTTAGCTTACAAGAACTGGACAAAGGTTTTAAAAAATTGAATTTCTTACAATATAATGCTCCTGTATATTTAATTGGTTCCAGTATCTTCAAATAAGCAGTGTGTCAATAAAGGAATTACAGAAAAAAAGAGGGGGGGGGGTAGAGAATATTAAGAAATCTGCCAGAATTTGAAAAATCGTAGAACTTGTTTGACTGTTTATTTATTTGGTATGATTTGCAGACTATTATTGAAGCATGGCTCAGAATCCAAACAAGTTGTATGAATATAATTCTAGAGATACAACAGTGGGAATTTCAATAAAAGAAGAATATTAAATTTAAGTTGATGATTTAAATTTCCAAAGAATTGATATATTTTACCACTGGAATATCACTCCAGAGAAAGTCTGATTTAGTGGGTAAGGCACCAAATGACCGACAATTCTGGAAATATATCACTCCAATTAGGATCACTAAAATGAATAAATATTTCTTCTGAAAAATGTTGAAAATGCAATGAGTGAGTTAGATCCTTTTTCATATGTTGTGGCAATTCTGTAACATTCAAAATCATTCACTGCTGTTTAGATTTGTTGTTCATCTACTTTTATTTCTATATCTGTACCTGATTCCCTTTTTTATGGTACTTTTTCCCTTATGCTTTGAAAAATATTGAAAAACGTGTTAAGGACAATGCGTGAACCCAGTTTAATTGTCTATGTCAGATTAAGGACTAAAAGGTTTCAATTTATAAAATGGAGGACCCAAGGCTGGCTTTCATTATCTTCTGAATTACTGCCACTGTGAAAATGCTACCAGAACATCCCAGCTGTTTTGATAGCTATTTGATAACATGATAAATAGTAATGAAAGAAAATTGTAGTTAATAGGAAACAAAAATATCTGGAAGTTCAGAGGATGGAATTTGCTTTGTGTCTGTTGAAAGAATCAGAAACAAGATTCTGTTGGGCTTGTAAAATTCAGCACACTTCTTCATTCTCAGCAACTCTTAATCTGTCAGCCAGGACCATATCATGTGAACTTGACAGGTTCATATCACTCATAGTCAAACTACCAAATGTTCTTCACAACAGTACCTTAAAGTGATTTTTACCACTCTTAATCAAATTGGGAATAATGGATTTGCTTTTGTTTTACTCCCTTAAAGAAGAAGAAAATGCTGAAATTCTCAACATTAGATTCATTCTTGTACTAACAAGCTGGGTTAGAAACTTTTATGAATCTTCCATTCTTCATTTTACAATCATCTGATTCCTGGATTTCGATTTCTTTAGTTTCCCACACTGCAAATTAATCCCAGTGGAAGACATCTTGATGGGATTCCTCTTGTGCATTTTTGCAGAGAGGCACAAAGAGGTGCAACCGAAAAATAAATAAATAACAGTACCATCTGCCGGCTGAGAGCCACAAAAAAAAATATTCAAGAATGTCAACGAAGATAAAGATGAAAGCATCTCAAATGAGATTGAGATTTCAAAGCTTCTTTCGTAAGAGAAGAAAAATTTCCCTCATGGGAATGAAGCCAGAAGGGGTGGTAGTCAAAGGTAGGGGAGAGATTTCTTTGCAGAAGGAATTTCAAACCTTGTAAAATGTTATGACAAATGCTTCAATTTGAATGACGATTATGTCAAAAAGTAATGTAATGTTGTAGTTTTCAAGTGTGTATAACAAAAGTTCTGTTTCTGTGAGTGTCTGTCATTGATAACCAAATGGAGGTTTTTTTTCCAGATTGCCCTCATAAATGGTCTCTTGTGGGTTGTTACATCTATGTGTGTCAGCTCAATTGTATCTTTGCAATCCCCTGGGGTTCCTTTAATGGGAGTAATAAAATAATTAAGGAGTCATAATCCATTCTGAAATATACAGCTAAAATAATAATACAATGTAAAAATTGGAGTCACCCAAACATCTCATTTTCTTACGTCCTGCAAATTCTTCAGTATTATTTTGGAGTTTTGTTGGACCATAGGCAGTACTGTTAACTGTTGATTGCTTACAAAATCATAATTGCCTAGACTCATGCAACCGGATAATTCATAAGACATGGTAAATAAACCTTATTGACTAAATTAGAACAATGAATTAGTGGAACAACTTACCTCCAGAAGTTGTTGACTGCTCCAACACTGGAAGATTTTTAAGAAGAGATTGGACAACTATTTGTCTGAAATGGTATAAGTCAGAAATGGCGCACCTTTTAAAGACTGAGTGCCCATACAAGTTGCGGCTAAGGAGTCACAGCTCGAGACGTCATCGCCTGACGCCACTACTTTCTGAGCATATGCATGACTCTGTGATGTCATCACACAGCGCCGCTACTCCTTTCTGAGCGTGCTCCGTTCTGGGCCAATGCCAGGATGACTTGGCTCGCGTGCCGACAGAGAGGGCTCTGTGTTCCCACTGCAGCATGCATGCCACAGGTTCGCCGCCACTGGTATAGGGTTTCCTGTCTGAGCAGGGGTTAGAACTACAAGACCTACAAGGTCCCTCCCAACTCTGTTATTCTGTTAAATTCCTACAACATGCCAAAATAAACCCACAAGCCATGTTCCGGCTTGATGAAATTTGTAAATCCAAGCATAGCCTTGAATTAAGAGGATTTGGAATGGAATTGCAAGAAAAGAAACCTTGATTTTTGGGGGCCAGATGGCGTTTCCTAATATGATGTATTCCCCCCCACCCCAATATGAGCTTTATAAAGCTTCATCAATCCCTGAACTCCTAACACCACCTGTCTGTCTCCATTTTAGGAAGGAGAACCTGACGATTTCTGGCACAACATGATGCCAGAGGGAGCTGCTGCTTCTGCAGTCAGACTTTTTTTCTTCATTAAGGTCAGGCAAAAAAGAAGAAAAAGCTGAATGTTTTTCACATTTCAGAATCTAATAATATCAAAGCCCAGCCATATATAACAGGCTGAAGGCACCTTTTGATTGCCAAAATGTTCTCCAACAGATGCCCAGTTCTCTGGAGTGTGCATCTTCTTTATAATGCCTATTTCCCCGAAGGAAAAAACCAAAAACACGTTTCCCTTCTCTTCCTAAGAGGCTGTGTAAAACTTCTTTAATTTTATTCCCATAACAAATTGCTGCTGCAAATGCCTTTCTGTTCCTATTAGGGTTTCCCAGCATCCATCTTGCCTAACTGTTCATCGATAAGTATAGGCAATCTGTATGGCTTTAAGTCCTGTCTAGATAAAATGGTAGAAGGATTTCAGTAAAAAAAAAAATGTGTGAGAGAGAATCTATTAATGTTATCTTTTAAGTGGTGAAAAATATGTCCGTAACGCAAGATTTTCCCAGTTTCCTCAGAAGAAAAAATGTTTCAGTATAACACCTAAACCAGAGATATGCACAATGTGGCTTACATGTCATGGAAAGTCTTGGTTGTGATGGTAGTCTTGGTTGTAATGGTATCTTCAGGAATGCCTACTACCAGCTAATATCTCCCACAGGCCAGTACGCTCACACAGAGAGGGCCTCATCAGGGTGCCATCAGCCATACAATGCCGGCTGGCGACCCTCAGGGTGAGAGCCTTCTCTGTGGCAGCTCCAGCCCTTTGGAACAAACTTCCTCCGGAAATACGGACTATCTCAGATCTCCGGGCCTTCCGTCGGGCCCTAAAGACCTTATTATTTATCCAGGCCGGACTGTCCTGAGCCTTCTTTTACTTTTAATTTGGTTTTAAATTTTTAAACTGCAAATTTTAATTTTTAGTCAGCCGATTGATTTAATGTTTTTAAGGGTTTTTAGTATTCTTGTCTATGTGTGTTTTTATTATGGCTGTACACCGCTCTGAGTCCTTCGGGAGAAGGGCAGTATAAAAATCAAAACAAACAAACAAACAAACAAATAAATAAAACCATTATGTATGAAAACTTTTTATCCTATAGCTATATGGATTGATTGATAGCTTCTAACATTCCTAAACTGAAAAGATAAACTATAGAAGGGATCTCCTGATAAGAGAATTTTTGTTAGTGCTAATTGGCATCTGGTTTGTCTCATCATGAACTCTAAATAACTTTTCCCCTTAAATTTTAGCCCCTTCTGACATCAGACCTTATTTTTAATGAATGTGTGATATTATGGGATGCAAATATGTAACATAACCTGCTAGACTCTCGTACTAAGTCATATTGCCTCATTAGCCTTATGTATGCACTTCTCAGCGTATACAAAAAAAAATGTCAGTAACCCACACTAGGATACCTATCAATTGGAAGGAATCTCAGGGACCCCACATTAATAATTGCACAGAAGCTGCGTAAAATCTCAATGGAAAATAAACTGAATTATCTAACGTCCAGATTCCAGAAAAATATATATGATCCAACACAAAAATTAGCAGCTTTCAATGCCACACGCCAGCACTTGAAAACTCTGAATAGGATTCACATCTTGCATGGCATTCGTTGAGACTCTCTATTTAAGTAAGAAGAGTATCCTCCCCTGAATGTGACTGTGGTGCTCCTCATCAGACACTGGATGATAGATTGACTATCCACCATTTGAGAGTTTATACAGGAGAAAAAATATACTTTCTCCAACTAATACTGTGTTTAATTGGATAAATGGCATAAATATTAACATACAAACATTAATTCCATTTTCATGCACCAATATATTTTAAAATGTAAACAATAATTTATATATACCATTGAATTCCACATATCTTACAAAATTGATTAGTATTATGTGCTTCTTTTATATATTTTTACTACTGTTATCCATGTATTCTATGTCATATGCTAAATAAATAAATAAATCTTACTTCAGGAATGCTTAACCAGCTACCATTTATCATCTGGCTATGATGCTCATCTGCTTACTTTACAGTTCAAAACTATGTGATATTATGCTTTTCCTACTGTGGACAGAGCTCTATTGTTATAGGAAGTCCTTGCTTAACATTCAACGACCTTTCAAAATTAGGAATTAATTATGAGTTGTGTCCAGTTACCTTGCCAGATAAAGTTTAGGATAAAATAATCTAATTCACCAACATATTTTTTCTCCAATTTTATAGGTATCATCTGAAATAGGAATAATTTTTTTGGTAAAATATACATTTTAACTGTTGCAATCCTTCCTAAAAGTGACAGCTGTAAATTCTTCCATCTTTCTAGATCTAATCTTATTTGATTTAACAGTTTTGTGTATTTATCTTCTTTCAGTATTGAACATCTCGCTGAAATATAAATTCCTAAATATTTTACTTCTGTAACTATTTGTAACACTATTTTTCCTAATAGTTGCCTCTTTTGTTTTTCTGTAAGATTCTTAACTATTACTTTTGTTTTTATTTATTTATTTTCAATCTTGCAATCTCTTCATACTCCTCTATTTCTTTTAGTAATTTTGGGACTGTCATAATCGGCTCTTCCAATATAAAGACCAAATCATCTGCAAATGCTTGTAATCTATTTGGATCCGCTCCAGTCCGGCTTCAGGCCTGGGTACAGCACCGAGACAGCATTGGTCGCGTTGGTAGATGAT
>JANHFO010003185.1:76208-86527 GCA_032468095.1 Pareas carinatus | reverse complement strand
TTTAAGCACACTTGCTACTTACTTACCATA
Organism: Pareas carinatus; assembly: GCA_032468095.1. Lineage (NCBI taxonomy): Eukaryota > Metazoa > Chordata > Lepidosauria > Squamata > Pareidae > Pareas > Pareas carinatus. The sequence continues at coordinate 86,497 of JANHFO010003185.1, read as the reverse complement.
ACGAATAAAGTTACTGGAAAGAGTCTCCCTGCCTCGTTCTTCGAACCAGAGCTATGGCTACTTCACTACTGTTTGCAAATATGTAGACCAAGGGTCCTCAACCCCCGATCCATGGACTGGCACCAGTTCACAGCATGCCAGAACCAGGCTGCACAAACAAGCCAAGCCCCATTTGTGGGATGCAGGAAGCACACAATACCACACCCCCTCCAGTCTGTGGAAAAACTTTTCTTCATGAAACCGGTCCCTGGTGCCGAAAAGGTTGGGGATCACTGATGTAGACTGTAGAGACTCTTAATGTCTGCAGGTACCTTCCTAGAGAAATTCACCATCCTTTCCAATATCCTGGGCTGACATAAGATATTATGGTTCATAGCACAGTCAGCCACATATTTGGAGTGGGTTTTACATTTTTATCCACCTATTGAGTTATTATTCCAGGTTCATTGCACGGTCAGCCATATGTTCAGACTGAATTTGACATTTTTGTTGTTATTGTTGTTGCTGCTGCTGCTGTTATTATTATTTTGATGGACTTGAGTTAGTTTTTAGTCCTGGAAAGTCTCTGAACTAGTTCCTGCAATTTTGTTAGCAATATTGCATATGTGGTTGGCCTTTTCCTGCTTCCTAGGGCTGAGAGAGTGTGATTGGCCCAAGGACATCCAGCTGGCTTTATTCCTAAGGCAGGACAAGAACTCATTGTCTCCATGTTTCTAGCCTGATGCCTTAAACACTTCATCATAATGGCTCTAATGTATATTTGGACAACCAAATAGCCCTCTATTTTGCCAAAGAAACATTTTCAACCATTTAATAACTGAATAACAGAGCTGGAACGGACCTTGAAGGTCTTCTAGTCCAATTCCTGCTCAAGAAGGAGACACTGTACTGAAGCATTCTCAGTGCCATGCTTACTTTCATTCTAGAAACTGCCAAATAATCTCTTCAGAACATGACTTTATTATGCCAAAATGCAACAAGTTGGCAGGAACTTCAGAAAGCTTCTGTTCATTCCACAAGCCAAGTCTTCAATCTCTTGCTTAAACCACCCCAAAGTCAGTGTCTCCCTTGCATTTGTGGGAACTCTCCAATGTGTCTTTCTTTGTTATGTTGATTGAAGCAATATTTTCATATCCAAATCTTTTGTCAATGCCTGTACTATCTTGCAAATCAAACTAATGATTATAAGAATAATTATGATTTATTTTATTTTTGTACAGCTATTCCTCCTGAAAAATTCAAGAGTGATATACAAAATAGAAAAGACTTCAAGCCCGTTGTGTCAAACATTAATTTAGATTGTATAGTACTATGACTTTCCATGGATGTTCATGCCGGTGGTATGGAGGAGAAAAAGAAATGATGAAATATGCATCATGACATCACAATATATATTTTGCAGCTTTTATATCTATGTTGATATGTTGCATGCAAGTACATAAAGGGTAGATTGTGATACCCTGGTGTTAATTGCATTATTGTAAACTCAATCTGCTGTGGGTACTCATGATGATGATGATGATGATAATGTAGCTTTGCATATACACAGAGAGCTTCTTCACCAGAGACAAATTCCTTGTGTGTCTAGCCACACTTGGCCAAATAAAGTATTCATTCCCAGAGCCTCACTGAAGTTCAGTAGAAAGTGCAGGAGGTGAAGAGAAGACATTAATACACTTTTTGCTTTTGTTCACCATAAAAAAGGATTGTATCGGACACAAAAAAAATATTTCCCATGTCTCCAAATCTGAGATCATTGCATGAACCTTCTTGGAATGCTTACATACCAGCTTTTATCTATAAATCACTCAGAATCACTCTAAGAGTGAGATGAGCGATATCCAAATTTGATAAACTTCTCCCATCCTTCTATTATTCTGTCAAATGCTGGTTTGTGGTAATTTTATGCATGTGCATTGCTAGTGGTTCATCAGACTACATACTTTTCTTGGGAGGAGAAAATGCTGTAAAGAGGAAAGCCCTTTTGGATCAGCCATGTTGCGGGGTGAGGATAGAAGGAAGTTTATTCTCAAGAGGGATGGGCTAAGAAGCAGTCAGCCCCCTAAAACATGCACCACTTTTTCTGCATAAAATCATGGGGTGTCGCCCCCCCCCCCCCCGCCTTTAATGCAGAGAAGAAAAAAGAGCACATTATTCACATGAAAATGGAACAGATCCCTGTGGTGATTTAAAAAAAACTTGTAGAACATACATATTTAATGACCACATAAGGGGGAAATATGCATTTACACAGGAAATGAGTTAAATAACAGATTATATTTAGGATTTATAGATGGGGAAAGAGTACTAGTACTTTTTTTAAAAGAGTAATTTTGTTGCCTTATTCAAAGACAAGAATTTTGATAGAATTAGAAGCACATCCGCATCAAGAAAATCAGACATTAGAGCTTTCTATACTCTGAAAATGATTTGGAAGAAGTCCTTTAGACCTCATGCAAGTTCAACACTTCCCTACTTTTCAGTAAAGCAGTCTGACATTTTTCTGGCTTTTACACTAGTCTTAAAAACATGTGGTAACTTTATGGGTCACTGTCTTATGACAGCAACTCCAAGTGCAGGTAGTCAGAGTTAAATGAGAGCCAGTTTGGTTTGGCAGTTAAGGTACTTTGCTGTCCCACACTCTCTCACATACACATAACTGTGGTTTAGTGAGTTTATTAATATTCCCCAGCAACTCCCATCACCTTTGGAACCCATAATTGTTCCAATTAAGTCCAGCCGTAAGCCAACCAATGCTAGTGGCCAATGCTAGAGCAATGGCCAATGAGTCCATAAGGCACTTGAAAGATTCCCAAAGCAAAATAACCCAACAGGCAAAAATATATCCATAACACATGAGGTTCACAAGGCATGATCCAAGTCAAGGAACAGTGTTAATCCAAAGCAAGGCAGGAATCACAACAACCAGAAAACACACAGCTAGGAAACAAATGTGTTATTCCCAGCATTGCCTCCATCTGTCTGCTGTGCTAAATAGCCAGCTTCCAATGCAGCCCATCAAGAAGGGCAAGATTTTCTCCTTGAAGGTAATCTGGATGACCTTCTCTGCCCTCCATGTTCTTGAATCAGGTGCAGAAGGCAGTTCCTCTTCCTCATCACTGACTGGCTGCAGCTGCATGCTTTCCCCACCTGAACCTTCAGGGTTGGCCTGCTGCAGCTGCACTTCAGCCAAATCCCTCTCAGACAGCTGCTTGGAGCCATTGTTCTTCTCCAGATGTGCTTAGAACTGGTTCACCCTCCTCTGAACTGACATCTGGAGAACTATCTGGAGAAGCATGGGGAAGTCATCACAGGTACCAGGCTAGAAACCAGGAGATTGTGGTTGTAGGCCCACCTTAGGCATGAAAGCTGGCTAGGTGATTTTGACCCAGTCATTCTCTCAGCCCAGCTCCCCCCTCCAAAGGGTTATTATTAGGGGGAGAAATAGGAAGAGGAAGAAATATTGGGTGTGTTTACCACCTTGAAGCACTTATAGAAGTAATAAAGACTTGTAATCTAATCAATAAATAATAAAATGTTTTTTACAGCATATATTAATTTTACTGCAATGCAGGAATGAGACAATTCAAAACAGTAAGTATAGTAAGTCCAAAAAGCTTACTATAAAAATCTGAGAATCAATCTAGACAAGTTCAAGAATCGGAGCTGAGTATACTCTGGTAATAGTTCAAAGATCATAGAATCAGAATCAGCACATGTTCAGGAAGTCAGATCCAAGACTAGAAAATGGCTTGCCAGCAAACATGATGCACAATTTTTTTGGTTTATACCACTGACTCAAACATGCCTACTTTCATAAGTAATACCTTTTTTCTTTTTCTTTTTTGAGGAGCTTCATTGAATGTCTCTGTGCACTGAGTCTTATCTGCATATATCTGGGAGTCTGCTGGCTCCTGATTCCAATCAGAATCTGCAAGTCTTTCTTCCCAACGTCTGATTCTTCAGACAGGCCTGTAGCAGTCATCTTAATAGATCAGTTTTTTAAAATAGCTGCATCTATTTCCACTATTAGACATATAGTAGCTGCTTTAATGAGTCACAGAGTGCTTATGAAAAGATGAAGCATTTAATGCAAATTATTTTAGATGCATTCACTGCCCTAACAGAAATTCAAAAACCTGCCTGGGATATTAAAATATTAGAATATTATTTAATATTACATTATTTCTAATGGAACGTGCATGATAAAAAGAAATAGTTTGAAATGGGAATGCAAATAAATAAATGGCCATAGAGGCATTTCAATAAAGGGTTTATGAATTTTGGATTTGGAAGTCATTCACCTATGTGCTACAAACTGAATTTCAAATATTTGTGGGGGAAAGAATCATATGCCACTACAGTGTACTTAGCAGTCAAACATTTTGTAACAGAGAATTAGCCAGAATTGCAAAATGATATGAATGAAAATGACAATATTTGTTGCATGTAGTACTAGTAAGCCGAGATGGAGTGAAGGTTATCATTGTTCCTAGCAGCAACTCAGATTCCACACACACACACTCAATCCTGAATCCCAAACAGCACCCCTAAATAAAGGCAGCAACCAAGAGTAAAGAGGCAAGCAACCTTGGAGAGAGAGCTGCTTGTATTGTAACAAGCACTAGTTGAGAGACCAGTTGCAGGGTCTTTCAAAAGGAAGTCAAAACATTTTACTAAAGACAGTGCCCAATTTAAGTCATTTCTTTATAAAGTAGCTGTCTCCGTAGGTGACTTTCATTTTGCCATATGGATTTTTGTACAATATTGTAATGTTCTGATTTTGACTTATAGACTGGATAATGTTCTTCCTCTGATTATTTTCTGTGTAGCTTGTTGATTACAGAATATAATACTAGCATGCCTTATTTAGTAGAATAACATTAAGATTGCTATGGTGTTTCATATTATTTGTGCATCAGCCAGCTTGTTGGAAATAGGCCATTAAAATACATGGAGGTTCCAATCGCTACTTCCACAAAATGGAGTATAAATGAAATATTCTACATTAATGTGCTGATGTGAGTATATGGTCTGGCAAGACAAGGTTTACGGATGTTGATTATTTGTCAGCAGAACCTTGTATCCAAATTGGTATTTGGCTTTCCCTGCTTCTGCCTTCCTCTCAGCTTTAATTACAAGGATGAATCCCATAAAACATTTAGGCAATAACAGATATTGAGAAATTACATCTGGAAAATATCAGTGTGCATGTCACCTAATCGCAGGATGGCTGTATGCCACAAGAGATTCTTTATCCATCCTTGAAAACGACAAATCAAGCTTAACGGTGTCACGAAGGCACAAGACACAAACTCTAGAGAGGGAACTATTCCATGGCAGCAAAAAAGTGCCAAGTCTGGTGGTTTTATCTTTAAAGATAAAGAAATATCTTATGGCATCAGTTGCACAGAAACAAACCATTCACGTTTCCTAACCCTTTGTCAGATAATTCACTTAGACTCCTAGGACAAATATGGCTGCTACTTTACACATGACAAAATTGCTCAGTGTTGTCAGTGTTTTTTCAATGGACAGTCTCAGGCTAAATAGTGTTATGTGTGCCTGCATGACAAATCAGTTGCTTAGTGGGGCAGCAAAGGATTTGCTGTCACTTCTCTCTTGTTCCTGACAAAAACAAACAGCTGAAAATAAACTTATTACTTACATGCCCAAGATCTAGTTCTGATTAATGTCTTCCTAGGTCTAAGGGTCATGAAAAATTGCATGATTGGGTATAACTTTTGTGGAGGAGAAAGATAAAGGAATGTCTCCAAGAATGGAAGCTGGAGCTACAATCCAGAAAGAAACTGTCTCAGATTTTACAATTACAATTCACTTGGTAAGCCTAGGACACCTCTCACCTATTCTCCGTGTCCAAATATGGTGACATGGCTCATCTAGCATGAAAAACTACACGTTATTATTACAACCACAGCTATGTCTGTTGCTTTTTGCTTCCCTAAAAGATGCTGCAAGTACAAAACATTGTGTTAAACGTATTAATGGCCTTATTTTATTTTTAGAATTTATCTTATTTCTCTCAAGACCCTGGCAGATTTGCTTAAGAAAGTGTGATGTGTATTTTGATTTTTTTTCCTCTTATCCCTGCCTCTCTTTCAAAGCTAAACTGATGTTTATGTAACCCCCCTTTATATACTTCCTTCAAAGAAAAAGACCTATTAACTAGATTATTTCCCTCCTTGGAAAATACATTCACGGTAATGCATTTACTGTACCCTAGACGAGGCTGGCTATTAATGGTAAACAACCATGAATTTAAGACATCATCCTTCATTCATCCTTCTATCCATCCATTTACCTTTATAAACCACAAATTACTATATACTTTAAATGATACATGGCACAAGAGAGTACTATGGAAGGGAATTTGTTTTATGTCTGCAGCTTGGGTTGCCGCTTCATTCCCTGCATATCTTGGCTTGGTAAAGAATAGGAAATGGAAGAGGACTGAAAGTTAATTTACCCATAGGTTCTCAACAGTGAAATGAAAACAGAATTAGAAACTCCAGACTGAAACTTTACACCTGCCAAAAAACAGAAGTGCAAAGAGATACGCTCTGAAAATGCTTGTTTTTATTTAGTTTTACTGTCTTGTTTTCTATACAGGTCTGCATGTCTGTAACCCCTTTCTTTGATTTAATCCCCTCAGAAAGTCTTTTTACAATGAGTAGGAAACATAAAATTAAAATCCAAGGAAGTTGTTTCTAAATAATAAATGGGCTTACATTTGGGGATAGCTTTAGGTTTATTATAAAACTCCACAAAACAATGAAAGCAAAACCAGAGGCAGGAATTACCCAGCTTTAATTAGCCCCCATGGCTTTTAAGCCAGAAACTTCCTGATCCAGGGGGTCAGTGTAAGAGAAATGAATAGGGAATATCATAGAAAATACCTGAAATAATTTTTAAAGCAAACTGCTTTATTAAACACCTTAGCAAGATTTGCTAAACCACAGTACTAGAAACTTTTGATTTCAAGTAGCAGATTCAGAGCTATACTCCAGTGACTTAAGAAACATTTTCTCTCGTTTATTCTGCACCAGAAGAATCTTTAAATTAGATGCACTTAAAATCAAATAAACAAAAGGTATGTAACAGGCTTGCTTGGCATATTAAAAAAAAAAGATGGCATTTAGTTGGGTTTTGGTGTTTTATGTTTTATTGTGCTTTTGTGTTATATATTTCCCATTACTATGTTGTTGTGCTTTACATATTGCATTATTGTTTTGGTGTGTGTGTGTGTGTACCATTACATCTATGAGATTGAGGAACAGGTTGGGAAATAAAATGCATCCCTCTCTTATTGTTCTCCCACATCTATTTTTTAATATTAAAATGTATTACTTTGACTGTATGCCTTTGATGCATTGATAAATAAAACATATATAGCATATTGATAAAGTACGGGATGGAGGTGAATTCCCAGTGGTTATTATTTAATCATGGTTTGCTTATAATTATAGCTTGTATAAGCTACTTCCAAGCTGAGCTATTGTTAGGGGAGGAAACTCTGAAGAAGGTTGCCAAAAATGAGAACAATCATATACATTACTGCTAGTTAATGTATAAAATATCTTTGCAACTGTTGAAACTGCAAAGAGCTGATTCTTTCCAAGCCTTCACTGCCACTTACACTTGTGGTCAAGGAACATGAAGCTCTAGCACATCACTGAGACATTTTTGGAGACTTCTAATGACCAACGGTGGCATCAAGGAGACATAATTAAAAAAAAGATATTGGGTTTTGCAGATCATTCCTACAGTCACTGCTATTAAAACTGGATATTTTTTTCACTCTCACATTTTATGCCAGTGACCAGGAGCATGTGAAATGGAGGACGAACAAAGTTCAGAAATCTCTCTCTCTCCACTAAGCTTCCTTAAATGTTCATCGCATTAACTTCAGGGCTAACACAAGTAGTGAGAGATTAAACCTGTTCTTGCTTAGAAATGTTCTGTTTACTTAATAGTGCTCCCCGAAATTACATAGACCATTTGTTCCTAGGAGCCCACTGAAAGTAACATTTATAGACCATCATTTAATTCTCAATAACTTTGATTGTAAACTCTAAGGAGATATCTCCAAATTCACTTTTAAACTCACTTAAATCAAAGTCCTGGAGCAATATTGGGTTGTGCATGAGTGCATGACTAATTTCTCCAGTATTGCGCTAATTTTCATAGCCTCCTTCAAAATTTTACAATTTAAAAAGGGCCCCCAGGTTGCTTCAAATTTCATTTGCATACCTATATTGTGATTCTTTAAGAATTACCCTACTTCTAATACATTATGCAAAGACATAGTTCTCCAGAGAAACCTGTTGCTCTGGGAAAGGTAGAAGAAGAAAGAAGGGGACAAACACAGCAAAATGCTTTAAACACAATGGCAATGAGTGCACCATTGGAAGATCTGAAAGACTGGGTTAGATCTCTTTTTCATCATGGAGAATATCTATGAGGATGCTAAGAGTTGAAACCAACTTGATAATACAATCAATCACTCTGAATCTTAAAATTTTTTTACATCATTGATGTAAGAGCATCAAGAAAGTCCCTTCATTTCAGGGGCCCCACATGGGCTTAAAAGGAAGAGAATAATGTCACTATTGTCTCAGAAACTCTTTGCAGGGCACAGATATAAGATACTAGTAGCTTCCAATACCTGTGCTCCGCTACGGTGATTACCAAAAAACAAATGATCATGATTATGCTTCCTTCACCCATCCAAATCGACTGACTCTGCCCATGTGTCCTTAACCAGGAAGGGGGTGGTCCTCAGAGGCAGTCTCCTTTCTGCCTCCTACTCAGATCGCCCCAGCATGGACAGGGCATGGCCAGGCGAGGCCCTCCAGGCCGGGACGCCCATTCAGCCCCAGGAGGGCCATGCGGAAAAATAGCAATAAATATTAAATATCTCAAGTAAAAATTATCATTTTGAAAAATCCTTTCTTAGTGATCACCTAGAAGCCAATGGAACATACATGTCAAATTTCAAGTTTGTAGGTTTTATAGTTTTTGAGATTTCGTGATGAGTGAGCGAGTGAGTGATATTTCACATTTATATATAGAGATTATTGTTATACTGTCTCAAACTAAGTTGGACAACTATATTTAAACTGCTCTTTTTAAGATTATCATGATTGTATTTATTTTGTGTTGCTGTTTAACATATGCCACCCTTCCAACCATTCCCCGCTCCGGAGCCTTATATGAATATGGCAGTTCCTTGTCAACTCAGGGATATTTCTCCTCATAATGCCAATGAAAATGATTTTTCATAATTTCCTATCTCTTTCTTGGATAGCATGGTGTTAAAACACACCCACCTCTTCCCTCAGTACATTAATTTTGCTTTCTTTTGGCATCACTTCTTTCAGAACTTCAGTTCTTTGAGGAAGCCATGTGCTCTCAAATGCCTTTCTCTGTGGCTTGTCTGTAAATATTTTTTAAAAAATAAATAAATGCAGTCTGAGTTGGGCACGCACTATTTGAAGGGCTAACGGTTATTGACTAACCTCTGACAGAGATCAGGGAGCCTAGCCTGAGGCCCTTCTAACTCAGCCCCAAATATACTGAATGTTAACAAACATTTCCTGCATCTGGATGGGACTGAAAACAAAACAAGGCAATCAAAATGCACCATTTAGTGTACAAATGTAATGACAGAGTTGTGTTTAAGATAAAGAAGGCAACAGTTCTGCATCTTACTGAAAAAGGCAGAAGAGCCCCGGGTGCTTTTGCTTAGTGATTCCACAGCAAAAAGGCACTTGTGTCAATGCAAGTCTATCTTCCCAGTTCCCAGCTGGCACACTGAATTGACCCTGTTAGCTACAGACAGAAAAGGCTTCCATTGCCAACATTTTCTCTCAAGCTAAATTGAGATGCAAGACAACTAAGAGAAACAAGTGCTCAGGAAGGGAACCGGCAGTGTTGATAGAGAACCGTCTTCATGTCCTTTGATATTTTGCCAGCTTTTCCTGTTGCCAGAAGGAAAAAAGCAATCCCCATTGTCTGTATTTATCTTAGAATAGTAAAACTATTAGATTCTTTTCTTACAATTCAATTCAACAAAACTCAATTTGAAAGTCTCCCAATTTGTGTTAGCAAGAACTCCATATCATAAAATATTCTCTTAGTTCTCATCAAAGCTTAACTACTTGAAGTGAATCTTCCTTCCTTCCTTCCTTCCTTCCTTCCTTCCTTCCTTCCTTCCTTCCTCTTATCAATTGCCTTCCTTTTGCCACTCCAAGGATGTCCATGGAAAG
>JANHFO010003185.1:24101-41772 GCA_032468095.1 Pareas carinatus | reverse complement strand
AACATTGCTTTATAAAGAAAAGCCCAAGAGCAAAACCAAGAAAATAAATCTAAAGGGCGGCTTTCCAAAATAAAGAACTGTCCTTTATAATAAAGGATTTGTGATCATTCTACCTATGCATGACAGAGTTGATTTTCTGAATGATAAGAAGCTGTTTTCCACACAAATCACAGGTGTATCATCACAAAGGAAAAAGCCTTCTCCTGTTAAACTGAAAGCACATAAGAAAGATAACTTTCCTGATCTAATTTAGAAGTATGTGGGTTTCTCATTTGAAAGCCAAATGTTCATCCCAATCCTTATGCTGTTGCTTTTGTTTCCTTAATAAATCTTGTTCTGGGCTAATGCTAAAGATTTAGCACTACGGACCAAGCTTTTGTTTGCTTGCTGTTTGTTTGTATTCCTGATCTACAGTGTCATAACTGCCCCTCCTTACTGAATTATAAGACCACCATAGTAGGACCTCCTTTATTGCAGGAACCCATATACCATTTTCGAGAAATTCATCATAATATATTCTCTCTGCTATATTGTAGAAGGCTTAGCACTTTGTACTTCCAAGAACGGTTTGATAATAGAACGTGATGAGAGATGCCTGGTGTCTTTTCAATCTGGCATGTTTAATAGGTGAGATATGAGGTGACCCAGCTAGCCTTCCATTGAGTGCCTAAAAGAAAGTTGCCTTATAATGATTTTGAGCCTCCGCCTGGCAACAACTATCCTACCTCTTCGGGATTTCACAGAAGTCTTTCCATCTCTACTTGGAATAGGGTGAGGTCTGAACCCAGACTTCCTGAACTTAAACCAGTTTATTCTCTTCAACTGCAATAACCTATGTGCTTCTATCTTCTGAAGTGTGTTTAAACTTTGCATTGCACGTTTAAAGTTGTGGCACCTGCTGGATACAAAGTGAACTTTGTATATGGATTGCATGCCAGTTTCTTTTGTGGAAAATCTCTTTCCAGGTTGCCAACTGAAGCTGCTTCTGCACTATCAATTTCTCTCATTAAAAAGTAGTTATTGGTTGCCCAAGAGTATTAGAAGGTAGTCTCATAATAATGACTTTTAAATGTTGCTAGTAATACCAGCATATTATATACTCCTTTAGGTTTAAGGTTTTATGCCTCTCTTACTAAACTGTATGTGTCAAACATTGTAATAGTGTTGGGTCATGTCTGACAGCAAATTGACCCAAATGTTGAGTTATTTTCAGAATGAAGAACTGGGTCAACTGTACATGAGATCTGGCCTTTTATTTATTGTAGCTGTGGATAATTGAAGCATTTCAAGATCTTCCTATAATTTGCCCTTCTTCTGCCTAGAGAAACTGTAAAGTTCTCTGAACAGTTGGTTGTAGAACATGCAATGTATAAATATAATAATATTCTTATATCTAGGAAAGTTTAACTTTGAAAAGAAAAAATGGAGAGTGATTTTTGTTTTATTTGTCTGGCTGATGGAAGTCATCTTATCCAGATGACTTCCATCTACCTTACTCCTAGATACCTGGTCTTTGGATGTGAAAGATGCTATTGGCTTTCAATGACAGTGTTTCTGGCATTTGAATTACTCTACTGGATGTTCTAGAAGAGTCAGTTTGGTCTAACAGTTAAGATGCAAGCTTACTAGAGTCATATATGTATGATGGGCAGCCATATCAATCGAAAATATAATTTAAAAATGAGTTAATATATTGAACTGAGGAGTAGGGACTAGAAAGACCCATGTTTGAGTCCATTCTTACTCTCTCAGAAAACTTGAGGCTATTCATTATTTTAGCCCAACCTCACAAAAGGAGGCTATAAATCTAAAAAATATATGAATAGGGCTACCTTTTGAAGAAGAATTCCAACAGTAACAATTATAACACAGAAGGATATTAATAAATCACAACATACCTTGTACCCATCCATGACTTATCCCAAGCTTCCATAGACAATGAAAAGATACTCCTTTTTCCAAGAGCTGATCTGCAACCTGCGTCCTAAAACCCCAAAGTGGAATGCAAGATCATTGATCAGTGGCTTGCAGCAATTTAAGTTTTTAATTTAAGTAGCTACCCTGATAGAAACTGGGGTCCCTTGACATTCTCGCTCCCCCAAGCCCCAGCTCATGAGAGTGGCAAGGAAGTGGAATGCTGTCAATCACAGGTGGCCTTAAGAGAATTACAGAAGCCATTGAGTAGATCCCTGAGGCAGATTTAAGTTGCACTGTGCAGAATATACCTCTTTCAAGTCAATGTACTTGAACAAAACATTTGTTGGATTTTATACGACCCTTTGGGAAGCAGGGAGAGGAAGAATTGTCAGTTGTCAAGTTCCATGTCGGGAGAAAGTCTAGAATAACTCAGAAGAACCTTTTGACCTTGAAATAACTTTTGCTGCGCTTAAATTTTCTGACAGCAGCAAGTGTCCTGCTGGAACTCAGCAGCAGCCTATTCAGAGGCTCTAGTGGACTGCGTTTTGTGACAGCTGTCCTTCATTCTCACATGGGGGGGGAGAAATAGCCTCAAAGAGAATAAGCAATGCTGAAGTTTCCCACAAAGCAATGGAAGTTCAGGTTCACTCAAGCCATCAGCTACTATGAGAGATTCATGCCTTGGTGGTGAAATGTGATATGTTGGCAACCTCAAAAGCACTAAGGGGAAAAGAAATATATTGAGTTTCAAGCTGCCCTTGGGCAAATCTGCTTTTCATAGTCATGGTAATATTAATTAATGAAATTTCAGTGTTTGCAGGGAGAGAAAAAGCTATTGTAACTAAAAGTTTCAGACTGACAATTCTGTTTATAAATTGTCAGAAACTTCAGGATTGCCATGTTAAACTGGTGAGTCATTTATGAGAAATCTCAAATATCATATAAGAATAAATCACTTTACAGGTACACATTAAACAGAATTATTCTGAATCCCATCCTTTTAAGGAAAAGACTAAAACTGATATCGTAGAATTATAAATGTCCCTTTGCTATCAACTACTAACAAGGACGTCCAATAATCGTATTAGAAATCCTAAGTAAAGGTCTGACACCATGGAAAGTGGTTCTTCAAAGAAGCCAGCTTGACTCCAGAACTGTGAATTTCAAGAAACTTTCTTTATAAAAACACAGGTATTATATCAACTCTGGTATGATGTGTGCTGAATTTTTGATATATTGACTGTTGGCATTTTGATCTGAGGATCTCTGACTGAACTTTGATTTAAAATTTTGATCACAAGTGATAGTTTAATGGCTAATGGTGGATCATCCCCATGCCATTGGGTTGAGAAATGGTGAATATCAAGAGAAGGAACTGTTACATAGATGTGCTCTCAGGTTCGGTTTATGGCTACTCACTCACACACTTAGTTCCTAATCAACAGAACACTGAGGCACAAATGGTTCTTTAAAAATACACAGAGACCCAGTGAATTTAAAATAGCAACAAACTTTTACTGATTACTTTTGCTCTCTCTCACACACACACAAACACTCACACATCCACACTTACCCAGCATCCACTCCTAGTCTGCCAAGTCCTAGCTAGGGGGACAGAAGCTGCCAAGTTTGGGATTCATTTCAAAAAGGTCCTGGGCAGGCTTTAGGGCCTCTTTTTATTCCTCAGAGTTGAAGGGGGGGGGCCTTTCACTCAATCCCCAACTCCTTTGTCCAAGAAGCCTGGGGAGGGGCTTACCACATACTTGAGCCTTTGCCCCTTAACGACTTCCTGGTTTTTGTCCACCCTGTTTAGGTGGTCTTGGCCCTGTTAGGTATGGTGGTGAATATTTCTAGGTCTTTGGCCTAGTCTCACGGGACAATATTATTGGTTTACAGGAAAATTATATTTTGTTAGCTATCCTAATAAAAATCATCCATTCATTGGGAACTTATGACTGTGCAAAAAATTTAATATCACACTACTTTACATGCAAATCATTTACCTATATTAAATTAACAGACTGTCCGAATCTTAATGTATTACAGATAAACCATAACTACTGATAAGCATATGAATCTTGAATTAAATAAGACTTTACTTAGCAAACCATGATAAATGAAATGAAAGCCATAAAATATACATATTCAGCAGCTGTTCTCTTCTTTTGATCAGCACAGATAACCTGTTGCGTTGCACATGAGGTTGACTTATACCTATCACATTTTAGAATGACCTTACTTATTCTATTTCTATTTGCAGGTTTTTGTATTTTGTTATCTTTTCAAGTTCTTTCTCTTCTATTCTGTTGTCTTCAGGTACTGCCACATCCACTATCCAAACTTCTTTGTCTTTCTCATCGGCAATTGTTAAGTCTGGAATGTTATCTGGAAGATGCCTGTCTGTTTGAATTCTAAAATCTCAGAGGAGTTTAACTTCTTCATTTTCTATGACTTTCTCTATGTTATGGTCCCACCAGTTCTTGCTTGCAGGCAAATGGTATTTCTTGCAGATCTTCCAGTGCACCATTGTGCCACTTTGTTATCCCGTTGCTTGTAGTCACTCTTGCAGCAGCTTACCAGGTGATCTACTGTTCCTTCAGCTTCTTTGCATAGGGGGCCCTTACTGCCTGTTCTGTCTCCTCAATTCTGACTTTATATGCATTTGTTCCTAAAGCTTGGTCTTGTCTAGCCAGAATTATTCCCTTGGTCTCTTTCTTCAACGTTCCTGCCAGATCTTGTTATTATCTGATTTCCCCTGCCTTTTTTCATGTACTGATCATCTAGTGCTTTGTCTTTCCATGCCTTCATTCTGTTCTTCATTTGGTCCTGTAGGTCAGTTTGGTCTCTTCAGTATTCAGTAAGCCTTCCTGATATACTAACTTCAGTGCATCTATTTCACTGTTCTTCAGATATTCTTCCAATTTCCTTTTTTCTTCCTCAACAACTGATGTACTTGCAACATTCCATGCCCACTTATTTTCCTTCGTAGGTAGAGTCTGTCAATGCCACTGTGAGAATGAAGGGCATGATTGATTGTCATTATTTTTCTGATCTTCCTATTCATGGCTTTTAATTCTGTTTATGTTCAGTCTATTATGTCAGATATGTATCTAATGACTGAAATTGCTGAGCTGTTTATTGCCTTGATACTCTTTTCTCAACTGAAAACTCTCTTCACTCTCTTGATGTATTCACAACCTTTTTCTTGACTTTAGAGTGCTTGATATGATAATGTCCCAGATGACTTGGGAAAAAGCTATGCATTGACTGTGAGTAGGCATTCTGTAGCTTTCTGGATGCTGTTCAAACTGTTGGTTTTGACTTTTCATCTTTGTGGGACCACATTGTCCATACCCTTTGGGGCTAGCATGGTTTTCCAGGAGACTCTGCTACTTGTTCTCCATTTTCATGAAGTGGGGGAGCTAAGAAGCAGAAGCATTGCTTTTTGGAAACAAAGTCTGCCCTTTAGAATAATCTTCCAGTTAAAATCAGACTTGATTCCACTCTCATTTTATTTAGGAAGATGCTCAAAACTGAGCTGTTCTATATTTTTATGGAGTGTTGCAGTTGAGTATAATGTTAAGAGAGGTCTTTATGGGTATGACTGCTATTTAATCATTTTTAATGTCTTACTTTGTCAAGGATACTTTAACTATGCTTATTATTTCTAATGATTATCACATAAAACTTGAGAATATTAATTATACAATTTTATTAATGTCCATAATTCATATAAGATTCAGTGGTATACAAATTGAAATTATAAGAGCAATAGCAACAGCAAACTATTAATACTACTTAGATCAAAGGTCTTCAACCTGTGGTTCATGGACCCCTTGTGGTCCATGGTAAGTTGCCGGGGGGGGGGTTCAGACAGGTCAAGAAAATTTTTGAAAAAAATAATATAATTGGCACAATTTGATGCTGATTCTCTGCTCAATTTTGTCTGCCAGGGTCAATGGGGTCCGCCATGTAGCAATGACATGTTTTGGGGTCCGTAGCTTGAAAAAGGTTGAAAACCTCTGACTTAGATTATATTTTGTCTCTCAGGAGTGAAAAGTACTGAGCAGTGAGAGCAATTTGACATGTTAGCCTTCTGCAATCTTCCTCCAGTGCATTTGTCTGATGTAAGATGGAAAGTTGATTTCCTTTCGCTGACAAAATGCATACTTGATGTGAAGAAGGGATTGTTGGTGCTTCTCAAACATAGGACTGTTTTATCAAAATTTGAGAAAGAATTCCCACAACTAGGAGATGGCTCTAGAGAATATTTGTTCTGTGAGCTGTACTGTAGTTATTCTAATAATCATTTCCATGACTTCAGCAAAAGACTGCACTCAGCAGATTCAATTCAGTTTATGCACTTTATAAGATAAATACTACTCAAGTAATTTTGCATTTTATCAGGTAGAAATAGTCACTAACTTAAGATCACTGCATGGATGCTCGGTTATTCTCACAATATGAACTTTTAATGGATCATTATTTGCAACTAGATAAAGAGTAAAAAGACAATTTTACTTGTCAGAGAATGTTTCTAGTACCTTTATATTTGCTTTGAATTTTAAATTCAAATTCAATTTAAATTCATAACTAAAATGATTGTATAACAGAGATGACTCAGCTACAGCATATACAAATAAATGAATGTAAAGCCTGAACATCAGATTGCTTATCATAGCAGGTAGGATATGTGTAGACCAGATTTTGATTTTAGTTGGTTATTGAGAAATGTATGAATGTGAGAAAGAAAGCTTATTTCATTCTTTGTTATTTACTTTTACATGAATCTGAAGTTGTAGGTTAATTGTTGGATGTGATAAAAGCACTATATGATGGAAATAAAGCATGAATAAGAATGTGGAATGTTTTGCAAATGGTTCAACACTGAAGTCAAGTATGTGTGAATTTGGGGGGAGTTGCTTAATGCATTTATGGATAAATGTACTGTATAAGGAATGCATTAGAAATGTGTTGGTTGAGGATGTACTTTTTGACTGAAAATAATGCTATGTTGTTGACAGAAAACCTGACTGATATGCAGTGAAATTAGATTGCATTATGTAATGAAGAGTATCTGGATCTGAATATTGGTGTATGAAAGACCAAGGTAGATGTATTTGATAAGAAAAATGAAGAGACTGATCAAAAAATATATAATAGCTTAAATCCAGAGCAAATAATTAATGAACTACTTCATCAATATGGGCATCCCAAACTGCCCATCGCCTCTCTATCTCAGTCAACTTTTTAGAAGTATAGGCACATGGTTGTAGGGCTCCTTGAGAGTTCTCTTGTAGTAGAACAGCCCCCACAGCAACGTCACTAGCATCGACTTGTATTACAAAGGGGGCTTGTGGGTCTGGATGCTTTAATACCGGTTCTGCAGTGAACAACCACTTAGGTCTCTCAAACACTGCTTGGCATTCCATGCTCCACTGCAGCAGTTGACTAGGCTTTGATTTTGCCCCCCCCCTCCCATTTGTCTTTAACAAGTCAGTGATCGGCAGAGCAATTTGGGCAAAAGAGGGAATGAACTGCCGATAAAAATTTGCAAACCCCAGGAAGCTTTGGATTTGCTTCCTTGTGCATGGGGGTTCCCAGTCCAGTACTGGCCGAACTTTCTCTGAGTCCATTTCTATCCCTTGATGAGAGATTCGATAACTCGGGTAATCTATTTTATCCTGGTGGAACTCGCATTTGGACAATTTGGCATACAGCTCAGTTGCTAGCAGTTTTTTCAGCACCAATCTCACTATTTTTACATGCTCAGACATTGTTTCCGTATATATTAGAATATTGTCTAGGTAGACTAAAACCCCTTGTATAAATTCTCATGCAGGACCTCATTGATCAGTTGCATTAACACCGCAGGTGCACACTGCAACCCAAAAGAGAGCACCCGAAACTGGAAGCAACCAAGGGGGCAGCTAAAAGTGTTTCCCATTCGTCCCCCTCTCTGATCCACTACTCGGTAGTAGACCTCCCTCAAGTCTAGCTTTGTAAATATTTTCCCCTTGGCAAGGTGGCCCAACATATCCTTCATAAGTGACAAGAGGTAAACATTTTGCACACACACAATGTTAAGATTCCTATAGTCTACACATAGATAGAGAGACCCATTCTTTTCCTCCTGAAACAGCACTGGAGCTGCCACCTTGGATCTAGCGGCTGGATAAACCCACGCTGTAGATTCTTGTCTATCAACCCCCAGAGCTCATCTAGCTCCCAAGGGGTCATGGCGTACATCTTTGGTTTCGGTAACTGCCCCCGGGGAGGATCTCAATGGCACAGTCTATTGGCCTGTGGGGTGGAAGCTTATCGGACCCCTTCTCACTGAAAACATCTTGAAGGTCCCAGTATTCCTTAGGGATTTTTGGATTAGGTCGCTGGGAATCCCTACGCACAGCTACTGGCTCTATCACCCTCCTGGGGTTGCACTAGTCACGGTTATGAGCTGCCAAGTCTCTCTTTTCGTCCCCCTCCCATCGTGGGATTTCTAACAGTCTCTTTTTCCAGTTGATGCGGGGATTCCACTTCTGTAACCACGTCAACCTCAGGAATAGGGGCCTCTCCATCTCCGGTCCCTCCACAAAGCTTAATGTCCCCATTAATGTCTCCATCCCCATTCGCATTTCCACTTGTTCAGTTACAAAATGGGCAGGGCCCCCCACCGGCCACGGTGCCATCTAACAGAAGGCTATAAGCATTCTCAGCCACAGTAATCTCAGTCCCAACTTCCCCACTATCTCCGAGCTCACAACGCATCTGTTGCAGCCTGAATCCAGCAAGGCTAACATCTGTCCCTGAGCACCTGATGATGGCACAACCAGTTCAATGAGAATAGTCATTGGTGGTAGGGTCGGATTTACCAGGGGGTCATCGTCAAAGTCATAATCACTATAGTCCAGGGAAGGTGGAGGGCCCCTATCCCCATGGCCAGTTGGGGAGAACCCTGCAATAACATTCACCCCTTCCAGCGTTGTCTCACATGACCTCGGGGTGGCCATCCCTTCTTTTTTCCCACCCCTGCTACTTGACCTCTGGATCGGTCTCCCCACTCTGCAGTCAGCAGCTTGATGCCCCTCCTTTTCACATCTGGAGCATGCCAATGGGAAGCGCCTGGGGCTGGGGTCATGGCCCAGGGCTTTAGGGAGATCTCTCCTATCGGGGGGGGAGGATAGGTGCCACCCCCTGACATTCCAGCTGCAGGATCTGGCCAAATCAATCTCCACCTCCTCAGCGAGCACGTACCACCTACGCAGCGTGCAGCGCACCTACTGACCAGTCAAGGCCAGTCCCACCCCACACATCACATCTCACTCAGCCCCCTCCCTCCAGGTATGGCAGATGTTTACAGTAGCTGACAATAGTTTAATGAGATGAATGAGTAGTACAGGAGAAATGCATTGCAGTAACTTGATCATATACAGAGAATGAATGAGGACTGAATCACAAAACACATAAAAGAAAAGTGAGGGGGTTGAGAGGAGGGAGAATGCAAAGAAAATTATAGATGAATGGAATTGCTGACAACCTGAAAAAGAGAGGTGACAGGTTTAAAAAACAAAAGGAAATGTACAAGGCAGTGTATGGATGGATGGTTCGAAGCAAGGCTCATTTAGAGTAAGAAACTGAGACATAACATAAATGGTATTGGTTATGCTTCCTCTTCTTTTTCTACTCTGATGCTTTTAATTTCTTTCACTTACATCTGTTACTCTTGTTTGTGCTCTAACCCTGCTGGCTCCAAGGAGAAAGTATATATGTATTTTTTGTTATTTTATCTCTCAAAAAGAGAGGAAGATCTCTTCTGCTTTGAATTGACAGGAGAGAATTGTATTGCTTTTTGGTAGATCATATAATGCAGAATAATATCACGATAGACTTTTTAAAATTCAACAATCTGGGATCAAGTATAATCCAATTTTTGCACTCAAAAGATATAAATGACACTCAATGTTACGAAATGTTCAACTTCAAACATTCCTCATATTTAGTCAAAGATATAAACCAGCGCCAGTATTGTTGACTATTGTTTCCCCTATCAGGGAAAAAGTAACTTTGACAAGGGATATTATTATGCATAAGGGATATTACTAACCATATTCATATCTTACACTGTTAAGTGAAACTTTTCCTTTTTAAAAAAGGCATAACAACTTAAAAAAACATTAAAGTTGCACCGGACTCTGTATAATATGTAGTTTGGACCATAGTCTGATATAACCATGATTCTGCTCATAGTTGTGGCTCAGCAGTAATTGCAAGACAGAAGCTAGAAATGGCCTTGAGGTCAAAATATATCACCTTCAGTCTTGCTGAAATTTTCCTGTAGAGGGATTGTTTATAAATCATTCAGTAACAGATGATGTTATAACTAAAGCAGTGGGAGTTTTGAAATACCTACATCAGATTAGGCTTCTGCTTATTTCAAAAAATCCTCTGATCTGCCTTGGATTTTTGGCATAGATAACTGAGCCCAACATGAACCACTATAAATCAAAGCTTATTTTGAAAGTCAAACTTGGAATGTTTCCAATCCCATTTTTTAAAAGAAAAAACAGGTCATTTGGAGATTTTTATTTAAAAAATACATGTGAAACCTTTCTTCCTACAAAAACCTGTTGAGACTATGCTAAAGCTGGCCTACCAAGATTGTCTGAAAGTGCACCCTCTTCAAACCTTCCTTCCCTTTGTGAAGATTAAAGTATTTTTTCTGCCATTTCCCCTTGCCTCAACATCAAAGGTAAAAGTGTATATAATGCATATTCTGTATTGGATAATTCTACAAGTAATCAATAGTGCAAATGGTTTGACACAGTATCAGAAAGAAAGAACTCAAAGATGAATTGAAAGGAGCTTCTAAGGAAAATTTTGCTGATAATTTCCTTCCAATATATTCTTTTACCCAGAGAATGACTGACAACTCCTGCGCATTAAAAAAAAAGGGCATATAATTATACTTCAGTAATAATTTATTTTGAGATTTTGTTGCAGAATTCACTGGAACTAATATAAAATAAATAAATAATTCAATAAGCACTATGCCTTGGAATATAGTGCTACATTTTGTTGATTTTATTCCCATACCTTATTTGTGGGTGATCAGTTGTCTCATATCCCATGTTAAATATTTTACTAATGTCTAAAACAATCACCTCATTTATTTAATTCACTATGATTTTAAAACTATAAAATAAGGTTATATGCCTTTAAATATGATTTTGAAAAAAGTGTTTATTGTTAAATCTCTGCTTTCATTGAAGTAGACTAATTTTTTCAGGCTTCCTGTTTTGAATCTGAAAATAGTTGCCACTGTTTTAACGATTCAGCTCATTAAAATTAATCAGTGTCGTAAACCAACAGCAGTGTTTTTGAGAGTCATACAGAAGCCTAGAATGAGGAATGGCCTAGCAAAAAGATAGTATGCTCCTGCTTATGCACATTCCTAACATTTCTTCCTAATCATTTTCAAAATATGCACAGTCTCCTATAAAGATCAAGCAGTAGGATAATGTGTTTGGTCAAATTGTAAAGGTTCTGAACAAAATATCAAACTTAATAGCTCAATTAACTCCTTTAAAATCAGTAGAGTTTAGGGGTATAACTGCTTCCTGCAATTTTCTGAATTATCCTTGTCCTTTGCTTTATCTTCTTTTTATAATTCTTTTTAACAGTATCTCCAACCTTCTTTCCTTCCTTTCCTCTCTCTCACACACACTTCCTCCCTCTGCATTCCACAAACAGCAAAATTCATATACACAGCTTGAAAATTAATGACCTCAGGTTGAGAACTATGGAGAAATAGATGTCCCTTTTTGTGAGAGCATTACAACAGCAACAGCAGCTGGATATACTGTAGGATCCAAGCCTGGAATATCTTTCCAGATTAAGGGAGAATCTTGAGATAATCCATGTAATCCCAATCTACTACTCCTCATGAGTAAACAGCAAGACTCACCATTTTGCAGTTTGCTTATCGATTGAGAGACTGGGAATCAAGGGAGGGATCATCTTTGCTCATGGTCATCAACATATCATTTTCTAAGGTCATTTAAATCTGTCTGAGCCTCAATTCCTAAACGTTTTGGATTTGTATTATTTTTCTGTGGTTGTAGAAGGATTAAGACTCTTTGAAACAATAAGCTGTACTGCACTCACTAGGTGAATTGCCTTTTCCTTAAAGAACTTTTAAATACAATTTTAAAGCCTTTTGAAAAATATTGCTTTCTGGGTTAAACAGAAAAGGGTTCTTAGAATATGGATTTTAGAAAGTTTAAAAACAGATTAAGAAGTGAGATGCACTTGAAATTACAATTTTAAACTTTTGAAAGAACTCCTCCAGTGAGAAAGTGGTGTAGCTTACCCTTTTGTTAGTCAAAATAAGATAATGGGTCTTTAAAAGTTGGACACTAGAGGGATGACAAAAGGTAATACTCTAACTATGGGTGTTTGATGGAGAACTATGAAAAGAATTATGAAACTTTGTGACAAATGATGGATAAATGAACAGCTACAATGAAAGGAGAATGAGAAATGGATAAAGATGCATAAAGAATAAGAAACTATGGATACATTTAAAACTAATCTGAATGTGGATATAAATGTGACAAGTAATGAGAAGGATGCAAAAAAAGAGGTACTGGATTTTGAAATGAAACAGGACGATGCTTCAATGCCTAAAGGAGATATATAACTATCAAAACAGAAAAGAGATACAGACTGTTTTTATTATTATTGACTGTACAAAAGAGAGTTTTGTAATCTGACAAATGCCAAAATAAATCCTCTTACTGGACCTTCAGAACAAACTTGCTAATGTTCTGAAAGATTTTTTGGGGGGAAGGATTTGAACCAGAAATCAAAATGGGGAGGGGCATGTTAAGAATTAAGATTATTAAAAGAACTGGGAAGGAATACAAAGTTGGCTTATTCAATCAAGGTTATGATAGTTAATTAGTCATATCTGACAACCCTTACTAGATTTTTCTGATAAAAAATGAATGAAATATATATTTTCAATACAAAAATTTGTATTGAATTTTTAGCTAATAAATGAAGTATGATGTGAACAGAGTATATGTTATAAATTAAGAGTTGGTGTTAAATTTTCTTAAATTGTGTCTGCTGATTGGGATGAAGGATGTAAGTTACTCCTTTTTCCTTTTATTTTTTCACAGATTTTAACACGTTTGTAGCTTGTATAGTTTTTATTCTTTTTAACTGTATCTCTAATAAATTATTTGAAGAAAACAAAAAAAATCTGGAAGGCAACACTTACCTGAATAATTGACAATCTTTTTTCCCAACCATGTTCCCACTTTGGCTGGAAAGTAATATTGTAAAAAATACCCCAGAATACATAGTGGTTTTGATTGGAACAGCCTAATAACAGCCCTTTCTGAATCAGGCTAATTATTTATTCTAATGAATAAGGATCAAAATTTAAATCCTTGAAACATATCTCAAGAGACAATACTAAACTGATTAGATTTTTCCCAATATCAGAATCAGAATTTATTTTGCCAAGTGTGTCTGGACACACAAGATATTTGTCTCCAGTGTACATGCTCTATACCTACATACATACAATAAGCAAATTGTGGTTATAATATATGAGATGTATACGGGCAAATGCTAAGAATTGTATGATAACTTTGTTGTATTTCTAATTCAGGGACCAAAACCAAAATTCAAATGTGATTCTGGAGATTAAGAGATAGAGACCAGATAGCAGAAAACAAACCAACATTATATTGTAGAGTCAAAAGCATCCAAACAAGGTTCAAGAGCTGAGAATGGGCAAGAATTAAGAGAAGTGGATGGAGGGATGCTAACTTGTCAAGTCTGATCGTATTTCTAAAACTGGTGTGAAAGGAATAATGCAAGAATTGTAGCCTTAACATTTCTAAAGTCAATTCTTACTGCAGAAAAAACAATTAATTTCAAATGTGTAATCATTAGTCTGAAAATCAGTGAATTGATTTTTAAATCATTGCACTGACATGAGTACCCATATTTAAAAAAATGGACATAAGCAACATTTTTTAAAAATGGGAAGTATATGATAGATTGCCTTCTTGAGTAGAGGAAAGGAACAATGAGTTGCTAGAGTGAAAGCTTTTCTTTCATCAGGTCTTTCTTCTTTTCCAGTTGTAGAATAGGAAATAAAAAATTTAAAAAAAGAGTCTCCCAAAGCAAACATAGTTGGCCCACTAATTAATACTTGTGCTTATAGATTAACCTAAATCCTGCTGATCAATCAGTGAAAAATTTAGTAGATTGATCAACCGATTGTACTGACTGGCAGCTTTAAAATCCTGTAATGATAGCAAAAAGGAACAAAGATCTATAGTCCCAAAGCCTTCCACAGGTGAGCCCCAGATCTCCGAAATGAAAGTCTCTTCCCACAGGGCCTTCCATATAAGGTTAATCAGATTTTTTTTCTCAGTTTATCGTCAGTTGATTTAAATAAGCTTTTTGTTCTTTGTTTTCCTAATCACCTGGGTAGCAAGCAGAGCATTGAAAATTTCTTCCATATAGATTCCAAAGAGCCGTGTTAAAAACAAATAAGAATTAAAGACTACCATGAATATCATGTTTCTGTTTAACTGCAATTCCAAATTCTCTAATAACTATATATTTTGATGATTTTGTAGCCTGTGGGTAGTAGTGCAATCATTTACTATGTATAAGTTTTAATAAGTCAATTATAAATGTAGCATATGTTTCAAATCACACTGCAGTAACAGCTTAATAAACAGAATGTTTAGAAATCTTTTCCACAAAACAAAATTAATGTACCATTTCCCTATTTTATAATCAAAATGCTAAACAAAACTCAGTGCAACTGTTACAACATACGTAAGGTGTTCAGTCTCATTAATTTTAGACACCTAAAGGCAAATCTTTCCTTTTAAACAACAACAACAAGGGAGCGATATAACACATTCACAGTATGCATGTGAATGAGCACATGATGCAAGTGAGCTTCATCAAAACAAAGAAGAGATGGAGGCCAAACCTGAGGAGACAAACTATTCTAGATAGCCCTGTCTTCCTTACAAATTATCTAAGGAAAGGAAAGGAAATTTGAAAATTACAACTGAAAACCATGTAGCTCAGAGGTTCCATTCTCAAAGTCATTGGAAGTTCTCTCGGATGCCAGCCCTTATGTTCTATAACATACTCAATATTGACTAGTCTTTCCAGCTTTCTCTTTCATCCAGCAAAAACAGAATGGCACTAAGTAATCCTTCCCATCCTGACTTTATTTCACAGGATGACAACCTTTATAGGCCTCTTTCCTGCCTTATTAAACTTTGCAAAGGCCTGAGCTCTTCCCAACAGAACTCAAATCTTTTGAAATAGTGAAAGTTCATCGAATGTCAGGGAGATCTCACATGAGATTCCCAAAATGAACTCTTGCCTGGTATTTGGCAGTTTTATAAGATTTGTGCTTGTCTCTAAAAGTGTTATTTTTAAATGCAATTTAATTCTGGCAGGCGCAGAGTTTTTTTTAATATGTTTATTAAAATATTTCTAAATTGCCCCAATTCAGAAGGACTATGGACAGTGAACAGAAGCACAAAATACAATCATTAAAAACAATTCATAATTATAAAGCCATTTAAAGGGGAGATGTTAGTAGAATTTGCTTTATCATATTGCCCAATGTTAGATGTTCCCACAGTGACCTTCCTTACTCATAATACCATGTTTCCCTGAAAGTAAGACCGGGTCTTATATTAATTGTGGAATCTGGACACAAAGCGAGACAGAGCCAGTAGCTGTGTTAACTAGCAGCAGCATTTATTGCAACCAAACAGTTCAACAGCCAAGAACTGACAGAGTGGCAAAAGCCATTGCTGTCAGATTTAAATTTCAGCTCCACCGCGCGTTAGCCAATTGGATTAAACTAGTTTTTCTTTTCACTCCTTTACCGGCCCCCACCTTCGGGAGGAGCTGACTCGGCCAGTTCCAACATGACAGTTGGGAAGAATTCCAACACCCCTTCCCCTAGATGGCTTCGTCTAATCACAGACGAAGTCACTCAGATAGGTGGGTTGTCTGCAGACTCTACTGGGCCTACGCAATTCATTTAAAGCTGGATGGTCAGACAGAATGGTCGTGCCTGTCTGCCATCCGGAGATGCCCCTGGTAGTTCCCGTGAGACTCCGGGTGCAGCCTCCACCGATGCCAGAAGTGGGCCAACGCCGTCAGACTTTCTGGACAACCACTCTTTGTGTAAGTCATCTTCTTCAGTCTCTATAGCGAAATGAATAGGTTTGTTTAACTGCTGCGACTAGGTCCAGTGCCTCTTTGTCCACCTGATCCATAGTTCCTTTCAGGAGAGGATAATGTTCGAGAATAAAAGGCGATTGGTGCCTCCTTGCCCGAGGGGAGTTGCTGACTTAAAATGGACCTCAAAAGGGGATGCATCACATGTCAGGATTAGGGGTAGGGTTGAAATGTACCAGACTAGCAAGCTTTCATCTGTTAAAAGGCCTTTAACCCTTTTGAAAGCTTCCTCCTCCCTAGGTCCCCATTTCCAGGTTGCATTTTTGCTCAATAGTTTATGCAATGGTTTGGCTACAGTTGCCTTATTCTTTAAAAACATACTATAAAAGTTCAGCAAATTCAAGAATGATTGTAATTTAGTCTTGTTGTTTGGTTTGGGGGCATTTTTGATCCCTTATATTTTATCTTGAGTTGGATGAATTCCTTGTCCATCCATCTTCTACCCTAAAAAGTCCACTTCAGGCACCCTGATGTGGCATTTACCTCTCTTGAACTTAAGACCTGCGTCCCTGAATTTGATCAACACCTAACTCAATCGAGAGTCTAGTTGCACCCGGTCTTGGGCCGTGACTAAGACGTCATCAAAGTAGGTATTACCCCAGGAATTTTGTATAACAACCTTTCCATCAGGCTTTGGAAAATTCCTGGGGCCACATTAATCCCAAATTGTAGACGGGTACATTTGAAAGCTCATCTGTGGGTGACTATAGTCTGGACCTTAGCAGCTGCATCGTCGACTGGCAGCTGCTGGTAAGCCTGGACCAGGTCTAACTTTGCAAAGATTTTTCCTTCGCCCAGGGAGTGTAATAAGTGATAGATTACCGGTACACGATAGGCACTCTGTTGGAGAGCTTTGGTCAAGGTACATTTATAGTCAGCACAAATGCACACAGAACCATCTCCCTTTACCAGGGTGACTATTGGGGTTTCTCACTTGGCATGATCAGTAGGGACTAGCACACCCTGCCTGATCAGTTTGTCCAGTTCCTTGTCTAGCTTGGGCCTAATGG
The DNA here is from genome assembly GCA_032468095.1 of Pareas carinatus. Taxonomy (NCBI): domain Eukaryota; kingdom Metazoa; phylum Chordata; class Lepidosauria; order Squamata; family Pareidae; genus Pareas; species Pareas carinatus. Next base: position 24,541 of record JANHFO010003185.1, on the reverse strand, counting down.
GGGCTACCTAGGGGTCTAGGTTAATTGATATTGGAGTGCCCTGGTACTTGCCCAGAGTGTTGTCAAACACGTCCTTGAAGTCTTTGATGAGGTTGTTGCTCCATTGTTCTGATAGGTAGTTGACCCCAGTGACTTCAAGTCCTAGAGTCTCAAACCACTCTAGTCCCAATAAGGTTGGCAGCTGTCCCCCCACAATAGTTAATTGGAGTTCCCTTTAAACTGTTTGTAAGTAACTGGAACTGTTGCTCTGCCTATTGCAATGCTCTCGACATGAGGCTCCCCTTGAAATGCACCCGGAGACTCCAGCTAGTCCAGAATGCAGCCACGTGGGGGATTTTTGGAGTAAGTGGGCATACCCACATAACTCCACTCCTGCACGAGCTGCACTGGCTGCCAGTGGTCTCTCGGGTGCATTTCAAGGTGTTGGTTACCACCTTTAA
>JANHFO010003184.1:161561-172043 GCA_032468095.1 Pareas carinatus | reverse complement strand
TCTCCTAGTTTTATTGGTATCGTTTGAAATAAGAAAAGAATTTTTGGTAAAATATTCATTTTAATGACCGCCATCCTACCCATTAGCGACAACTGCAAGTTTTTCTATTTACAATTTCTATTTCTGTCAATGGGAGTGTTGCCGGTCTTAAAATAAATACGGAAAAAACTAAAATTATAACTAAAAACTTAACCGACGAACAAAAAAAAACCCAGCTTCAGGTATTCCACATATTTTAAAGGTGAACAAGTGTGATGGTGCATATTACCTTTCCCTTATTATCATTATTTTCCTTGATGAAGTCACAGCATTTTCTGAATTCCCAAGGGTTGAAAAAAATGGCTAAAAAGGGGCAAGATTAATGCATTGTTGATCTATATAATCATCTATGTGTGAACTGAGAGTCATGTGTGTGTGTGTGTGTGTGTGTGTTTGTGTGTGTGTTTGTGTGTGTGAGAGAGAGAGAAAGAGAGAGAGAGACAGAGAGGGGAGAGGGAGAATTACAAGGATTCATCTGCCCCACCTTCTTGTCAACCTGATGAACATTTTATCAGATCAATTATATAACTAATCCAAGCATGTTCAGACTAATATAAACAGGGAGGAATAATGTACATCATGTGAAAAATGTGTCAACTTTAAGTATTTGAGCTAATATTTAGATAATGGACATTTTCCAATATTTTGTAATAGGTCTTCAATCCAACTGAAGGGGAATCAACAAAGAAACATAAAAGAAAATCTTAATAGCCATTCTACAGAGGTAAGAGAATTTAATCTACTCATACATCCCTGAACAATTTGATCCTTTAACTCTGACTTCTAATGTCATGTTCCAGTTCAACACACCATGAGTGCTAAGATACTATGCATCAGCTTTGCTTGTAAATTAGGAATGGAGAAATGTCGGTGTCTGGAAGTCACACTTCTTTTGGTTTGTACATGAATCACAGAGTATAGAAGAGAAAGTGAACAGAGCACTTTATCTAAGCAGGGCCCTGTTTTTAACTGTTTTTCTTTGAGTTTGAAATTACATTCTACTGTTTATCTTTTCTTTTTAAGTCTCTTTTAGTGGTTTCACTATGGTATTTAGAGGTTCCCCTTCTCAAAATGCATGGAAAGTACGCCACCACTTTCTCACAATAACAGAGTGGGGTCTAAAAGAATCAGAGAATAGATCTGGGACCATCTCAGATGCAGGATCTTGTGTTGAGTAAATAAAAACAAAACAAAACATTCCTTTAAACAAATATAGACGCACATTTTTCCAACCAGATACCTTCCCAAAGTATTGGATTCTCATTGTCATTTGTAACTGATGAAAGCTAGCTCGGCATATCTGGGATGAACAGGTAGTCTTTGATTTATGACCACAATTGAACCCCAATTTTCCATTGCTAAGCAGCTATTAAGTGAATCATGCCGTTGTTAAGCAAATCTAGCTTCCTCATTGACTTTGCTTTCCCAGCCTGCTGGGAATGTTACAAATGGTGATTACATGACCCTGGGACAATGCAACTGTTGTGAATACATGCTAGTTGACAAACATCTGAATTTTGATTAGGTGACCATGGGGACGGTGCAATGATTGTAAGTATGACAGTCCCTTGTTTCAGTGCTCTTGTAACTTCGAACAGTTACTAAATGAATGGTTGTAAGTTGAGAACTACATGTACCTTGTTTGAAAGCCCTATCATTAGAGGACTTCTTTAAGAAAGGTATCTATTTTTATAAAGGAGGCCCCATAAAGCCGTTAATTCCAGAATCTAAACATGATCTAACTACACCCTTGAGAAAGAGAAGTTACAAAACCAAGGAGAGGAAGACAAAATGCTAAAGTAGAAGAAAGGATAGGCAGGGCTGGAGGGATGAGCTGATTTGACTTGCCGCAGTGACGTACACAGTGGTGGAGGCTCACACAGGTGTCCAGAGCAAGGCATGAAAGAGGTTGCCTAGAGATGCCTGCACTCATGGAGATCATATCAGGCGTCAAGGAGGCTCAAAGGTGTTGCCAGGAGACAGGGAGGGGAGCAAGTACAAGTGCTGGAAATTGCTCACAGAAGCAGTTAACTTCATAAAGTTAAAGGATGACACACGTGCAGGCTACTAGGCTTTTGCAAAATGCAATCAGAAATCAAGGTGGAAAAAAAACACCAAATGAGATGGCGCGCCAAGGAAAGCTTTGAGAAACCTGTAGTAGTTAATGTGTACACACGTAAAGGTGAAGCACTGAATCATAAGCTTCCTCTTCATTCATTTTGATTTTAAAAGGCATTCAATGTATCTCTACCTAACCCCCTTTGTGTCAAAGTTAGCAGGTTGCTGCTTTTGTGGCTCTGGTATGTTTATGAACAGAGTGATGTGCTCATAAATTCAACAGATACATCTTCCCTCCTTACCAATGAATGAAATTTTCCATATAACCAGTAGACGGTGGGCCTATGTGCAATAGTTCCATCTTGATGGCCTAACCCTTACTGGGTAAACTCTTCCAAAGTCCAGATATTTGAAGAGGGAGGCTACCATGAACTCATAGATTTTTCCCTAGGAGTAGCATCTCCAAATTGCATAAGCATTATCCTCCCGACATTTCTCCAGCATGCAAGCAGTGTGGGAGGACAAGCTTTCAAGGATATGGTTGGGCAAACATATGACATCCTATCTTGCCACACACCCAGATTGTGATGTGTCACATGAGCATTTATGGTGGCAGTCCTATATATCAGGAAGATGTTCCTTTTTCTGGCTTCACAGCCTTCCCCCAAAGAGCAATGGGTAGAGCCAGGGCAAAAACTACATTTGATTTGAAACCATGTAATTACAACGAGATAGGAGTGATATGATTAACACTCAGTTTCTATATTTCAAAATGGCCCTATTCTGGGATAATGAAACATTAGGTAACAATGGTTGGAGACGTCTCTGGGCCATATCCAGACCTTTTAGATTGCCACACCCAGATTGTGCATCTCTGTGCAATGCACACTGGCATAGCTATTTATATGAATATAGTACTTTAACCTCTTAGTGTAAAATTGCACTTAACAGAATGATCCAAATACCAGGCTTGAGCATATTTCATTCCCTACTTGGAATAATATTGGAGAGAGAATACGCACTGAACTTTAAGCAATACATGCTGAAGTTTAAGCATTCAGTATTTTAATTATTCTGACTCAGTTTTTCTTTGATTATGAATTTTAGTTTCTCTGTTACATTAAATAAATGATGGATGGATGACCTATTGATTAGAAAAGAAAGCAATTTGAGGCAGATGAGATTTTTCATTTTGTATTGAAAAACATGCAAAGAGAAAGCAGGTAAGAGCAACCCCTTTCTTCCCCTTCATTCTCTTTGCACTGCATTGTGATATTATAGCTATAAATACAACTGCAATGACATTTTTATCTGTTTCTAGCTGCAGGTTTATTTCAGTGAGTGACTAACTGAGGCAGGCAAGGAAAAATGCTCCTTTGCTTATTGTTGCTCAGCAATGCTGGTTTTTAGTGCTGTGTTTATCAGCTTTGTACTGCAATGGATTCCATGTTATATAGGTGAATGTGCCTACTAGTTTTTAGAATTCATCAATGAAATCATATCAGAATAAGAAATTCTCCCAACAGTTACCTATCCAAAGCTAAACCTGGTTCTAAGGGTATTCAGCAAGGTCAGATTTTAGCATCTCAACTACTACATAAACCTGATGGTTTGCTACATAAAGAATCTCTCCTTTTTTCACCAACACTTCAGATAAGCACATATCAATTTTATATTATATGCTATACAGTATATCACAAAACCCAGTAGGACAGACAGAAACTGATCGGAAAGAAGGGGCCATCAAACTTTGCCCCTTAATCAAAACAGATTATTTTGTGGAGTGCCTCAGGACTATCTCATTTTTTAAAAAGGAAAAACAATATGAAACCAGGAGAAATTATTTGTCAGACTAGGGTCTGGTATCATCAATATGCTGAGGATTCATAGTTATATACCTTGACCCTTGACCAAAGATATGATGCAGAAGTATCGACCCACAGCCTAGGGGCTACTAAGTAGACTTTGACTAAAGCCCCAGAATGGCTTTCAGTTTGTGGGCTAAATTGTCACTTAGAAATACCAAATTTGACCCTGGAAGGAGTTATGCCCCTCCCCTACAGAGATAGCTTGCAATTTGAGATTTCCCTTGCACTTACAGGTCCTGTTTGTTTACCAAGTGGTCACTGTGACCAGGAGGGCATCTGTACAGCCCATTTATTTATTTATTGCATTTATATAGCTGCCCATCCTAAATAAAGTGACTCTAGGGAGCTTACAGTTGTGTATTAAAGTGTCTGGGCAGTGATATTCAGCAGTTGGCTGATTCAAAGTGCTGGTTATCAAAACATGGCTTGCCAATCAGGCTATCTGAGGTGCCCCGTTCTTCCATATTCCTTATCCCTTCTGAACATGTCAAATAGGGCCACGTCTCATCTATACAAGAATGTCATCTGATGGTGGTTCAAGAGTGGCCATGTTTAATGCCATTCCTATAATCTAGAATTCCCTCTGGACAGAGATCCACCCTGCTTCCTTCCTTCTGAGATTCAGAAGAACAGCTAAGACCTGATTATTTTATCAGGGAGAGGAGGACAGCATGCTGTGACTGAACATTTGAATTTTGCAGACAGTTTCTTGTGTATGTTTTCCTTCTGCATAATTTTGAGGCTGTGCTTGGTTCATTTTGTGGATAGATTTATTATTTTTGAAAGAGGGATTAGCAGACTCTGGATTTCATTTTTTAAACTTGTCTCTCAGTCCTTATTTTCCCAATCTGTATCTAGGTGTGTCACATTTCTTTCAAATTAATCTGAGGGTCAAACACTTGGTGCCAAAAAAAATATCTCCCCACAAGACATAGAAAAATGTCATCTTTCTGGACTACAGCAGGAGAGGAAAGGGTTAAACTCTTTCTTCCTAAAATTGCATAATAATCAAGCCCCCTACTTGATGCTAGTGCATTTTTACAATTCTGCATATTACTGCAAGTGCAAAGCTATATTTAAAGTGATACTACCATAGAATATGAGGTCCTTCAAGACGCAAAAGTAGACTGTGATAAGAATAGCATCTCTAACATTGAAAGAGTTTACTGGCCATCACCCAAAGCTACATTAATTGTATCTATAATTATTTCACCTTTGTATCTTCAGTTCAATGGCAACGTCACATTGCTTTATGTTCTGCCAAGACTTTCATGGCTGACTGAAAATGATGTTTTCAGTTCCAGTCCCATAAAGTCATTTCATACACATGTATTTCAGGTATATGGATTGCATCTTTATCACTTGGATTCATGAACACCAGGCACCTGAGATTTCCAACCAGCACTTTTAAGAGTTTAATCTCACCATCTAGCTCAGCCTAGGTAAAACATGCAACAGATTTATTTTCTGGCCTCCATTGTGTAAGTATTTAATGAAGTGCTTTGTAAACGTATATATCCTTGATTGAATATAAGGCTTGATTAAACAACAAATTGAAAAAATAATTTGCAACAAGGTAAAAACAGAACAGTTTTTAAAATAGATAACTCAGTGAAACAACTATAAAAACTTTTTAAAATTATAAACCTATTAGTCTTCTGTGACTTTAGACACCAATATCATACCATGCAAGGCACTGAAGTGCCATTTTAATTAATTTCAAGGTTGACAACTTTAAGATGTGTAGGCTTCAAGTCAGCGTGCTGATTGGAGAATTTCACACATCTTAAGGTTGCCAACTTTGAAAACACTGTTCTAATATCTTCCTTTTTAATATATCAAATGTTCTAGGCCCTTATAATGGCACTGAGTTCTTCACTCATAGGCTTCTCGGCCAAAAACACCATAAAATGGTGCCCTTATGCCTGTACTATTGGAACTGTGAATGCCTACTAGGATTTTTAGAAATTATGGCTGATGCAGATGCCTCTGTGAGAAGAGCTCGTGAATGATTATGGCATTTTCAGTATTTAAAAAGTGAGCAATGGATGATCCCATGTTTACTTTTGTACACTTTAAAAAATAAGCATAACCTGTAGCCCCTCCTCCCAGCCACACACGCACCAATGCCTATGAGAATCTTCTATTCTCTTTGGAAGAAACAGAGGGGTGGGGGAAAAGCATCTTACACAGGTAGCTAAGAATTTTGCACAAGTAGAAGGTAAGATTTGATATACTAGTGATATACTGCTATTTTCCATTGAGAACTTGGCTAAATACACTACAAATTCCACCGTTTGTGCCACATCCCTTTTACTATTGCCTAAGGCATGCTTCTCAACCTTGGCAACTTTAAGATGTGTGAACTTCAATTCCCATAATTCCCTAGCCAGCCATACTAGCTGAGGAATTCTGGGAATTGAAGTCCATTAATCTTAGTTGCCAAAGTTGAGAAACATCGATATAAGAAACTCTGCTCTGCCTTCTGGTATACAGATTCCAAATGTAAGGTGCAAGCACAGGACACTTCTTAAAATTGGCAGCGTGATGTCATGACAAAGCAGTTAAAGAAGGTCAAGTTGATCCCTAGGAGAAATATGCTGCAGGGCAGCCCTTGAAAAGGCAATGACAATACAACCACTTGTCACAAACAGCTCCTAAATAAAACACTCTCATGTATCATCTGTGATCTAGTGCCTGGACCAGAACGTTTCCGTCTCAAAGGAAGGTTTAGGTTATAGATCTGTCCTTGCTTAAAGACAGTTGTGTAATGTAAAACTGCCATGCATCAGCAAAAAAGACCTGAATGCAGACATAAATCAAAGATGCAAGTAAAAGATATCTTCACTACTTTAGGAAATCTAGCAGCATCTTCATCTGTTCCATTTTTATCTTCTGCTATACACTAGGACTATGCAGGTTCTGTTGGAATTTGGAAAAAATGCTTTAGGCCTTGAAGGAGCACAGTGCCTTGTGTTTATTCTTAAAGCAGCATCTCTCATTTCAGGCTGATGTGAGAAACTGAAGAAAAAGGGTGACTGTTTTCCCAAAGTGCAAAAAAAAAAAAGTGTGCAGGGGTGGATGGGGGTGGGAGGTCTGCCACGCTCACCCAAAGATCAAAGCACTTCTTATGCATCTTTTTAGAAGTACGCAGAGGTCCAGTGGATACTAACAGTGCTAACTGGCATTCCACACGAGATAAACAACCAGTGTGTAATGCACAAAAATAAAAGTGCACCATTCAGAGAATATGTCAGTTGATTCTAGCTTCTGACGTTAAGAAAATGTTTCCTGAACAAGGAAACTTTAAAAGAAGACTGTTCAAATTGCAAACTTTCAGCTTATGGAGAAATTTATATTAATTGTTTGTACATTTTGGAATCTTTAGAAGCCAGACCTTTTTGACATGTTGATCACACACAAACACACACATTGCATAGCTATTTTTTTCCACTAAAGCCCGTCAGTACTATCAGAAATCTTGCTATTCAGAGTAATTCACTTCTTTAATCAATATTTGAATGACTGAATGGTGTTAGCAGACAGTAGCCCAAACACCACCAGGATGCCATACCTTCAGATTCTGTACTTCTTGCAGTACTGAATGCCATACTTTATATTATCCTTTATGCTCCATAGGGTGAGCTGCAATCAGAAATGCCCCTTCTTCAAGCCAAAAAGATTGGCTTCTTTTGTGCCACTAGTATTAGGAGGAACTTTTATGACTTCTTAGACACATGGCCCTTTTTAGCTTTCCAGCAAGGGTCAGGTCTAGGAACTTTTAAGTCTTCTTTCTTTTTCAAGCTTCTTGTAAACAACAGCGCTTGAGGGTGATTTAAGTTCAACAGGTCAACCAAATAGCACATAGGATAAAGAGCCTCCCGGGTGTCCAACGTCCTCTGACATGGCTAACACAATAGCCAGCTGATCAAACAGCTACATATTACCCCAGGGTAGAAAAGGTGGTAGAAGCAGGCAGTTTAAGTCCGCCTGTTGTTTCTACTTTGATCTGACCATACTCATTGCCTGGCCATGAGCTGGATAGAGGCAAAATCTGAGGAATGATTGCTCCGGCCATAGTTTTTGTATGTGGAATAACACTCTTCTCTCAATTATCCCTTTGCTGCAGATGTGCAGAACAGCATTAGGCCTGACAAGGCAAAATGTGTTTTTTAAAAATAGAAAATGGATTTGAAAGACTGTGTACAATTCTTATCACTCTGTTTTTGTTTTTTTTTAAATGATGAAGCCCTAAGAAAGAGTGCAGAGAAGAGCAGCAAAGATAATAAAGAGTCTGCGGGATAAATTGTGTGATGACCAGTTAAGGAAACTAGGTAAGTCTAGCTTAACAAACAGAAGGATTGGGGGTGACATGATAGCTGTCTTCCGGTACCTGAGGACACAGAGAAGAAGGAGTTGGCTTATTCTCCAAAGCGCTTGAAGGTAGTATAAGAAGAAATGGGTGGAAGTTCATTAAAGAGAGATTCAACTTAAAACTAAGAAGAAATTTCCTGACAACGAGAACAATTAATCAATGGAACAGCTTGCCTACTGGAGTTATAGGTGCTCCATTACTGGAAGTTATCAAGAAAAGAATTGACAGCCCTTTGTCCAGGATGGAAAAGGTTCTCGTGCCTTGAGCAGGGGATTGGACTAGAAGACCTCCAAGGTCCCTTCCAAGCTACTATTTCTATGATTCTGCTGATTGGCTTCTCCTAAGACATCTGTGAATGGAATGATCTCAAATTATAAAAAGATCAGGTTAGGAATAACTCGTTGATCTTGAAACATCCAGAGAGAGGTGATAAAACATTTAAAGATCAATCAACAAAACATTTTTACTTGTATATTAATCCAATAAATATAGCATTAAGCTATATTTTTTTAGGAAAAAATGTCCCAGAAGTAAAGCATCATCAATAACATATGCTGATAATCAGATAATATGGTTTATAAAACTTTATACGTTGAGGAAAAATGGGGGGGGGTTCCGAATCAAATTTTATTGTGCTGTCAAAAACAATCCTCTTGTACCGCTTCCTTTTTTCATTTGCATTTCACTGTTTTAACAATACAAAAAACCAAACTTCCAAGTTCTTGAAACCTGAAACCTAAACTTCAGATCTATCCACATTCTGATATTCTTATTTTGGGCCACTTTCTTAGTTTTCACTTTCAGCCAATCTTCTTTTTCTTCTACTAAATGCAAACGGAGTAGAACTTTATGCTTGGACAGGAGGGGCATGATTAACGGGATGGCTTCCAAAGAGAGTTCAAGAAGGAAGCACATGGAATGCAGCAAAGGCAGGGTGAATTATTGTTAGTCAAAGGTCAGATGGATCAGAGCTGTATAAGGGGATATCTAAAACCTGACATGTTCCAGGAATTTTTGGCACATTAACGTCAACTTAAAGAGCATTTATTGCAAATCCTGCAAAGCCATGCTGCATGTTAGGTTTCATAAATTCTGTGCGAGTACATTTTGGATTTTTCTTTAATTAGGAACGGGGGAAAGTGGAGGAGGTGGAAGATTTACTGCTGTTTGTTATGCCAACTGCAGCAGGTGGAAGATTCTGTCCATTCCTGTTAGCCATAATTAGAACAGTAACTACAATATGTTTCCTTCTGTTTCTGTGTAGATGACAACGAGGACAATGATGATGATGGGGATGGTGATAATGATGATATTGTATGCCTATAAGTCAGGCTTGACTCCTGATGACTGACAAGTCCCTGCAAGGTTTTTCAGAAGTGGTTACCCATTGTTTTCTTCCTAGGCCTGAAAGACAGTAACTGGCCCAAGATCATGTAGGTCATTTATGCCTAATGTAGGATTAAAGATCAGGTCTGCCAGTCCAGTGTGTTTAACCCCTATACCAAACTGCTTCTCAGTAATATCTTAATGCTTACAAAATCCACATAGTAGTGGGTAATATCTTTATTAGGACCAATGAAAAGAGCATAAAAGTCTGTTGGAGATTTTGAATTCTCCAGAATGTTTCAGCAGGCAAAACGTTACAAACCTAAGGGATGGAAAAGTAACCCCAAAATTAAGGCAGATTTTAAAGTCATGTGGCTTGCAGTGCAAGGTCAGTCTAAAGTGGATTTTGAAGGCTGAAATGCATTGGCTGGTGGGAGAAGTGATACTGTCAGTTTACAACTTGTATTTAGGGAAAAGGTAAATGATTGCTTCCCTGGCCTTGGGGAAGGTGATGGGAGTCTTCTCTCTTAGTCTACCCAGCATTGCATTTTAAAAGTTATAAACAAACTTAGAAAATATTTTATTAAGGGACTATGGGGGAAAGATGGTCCCTCATATAAAAAGATCCATCTTAGTTTCTTAATAAAATATTTTCTAAAATCTGACAGAATGAGCATGCTTCACTTCCCATCTATCAAACAATGCCACCTTTTTATACCCAGGAGTATATCTTTTTTGGATGTGCCCTCTAGAACATTCTCTCTCTCTCTCTCTCTCTCTCTCTCTCTCTCTCTCTCTCTCTCTCTCACCACACAA
>JANHFO010003184.1:103609-119774 GCA_032468095.1 Pareas carinatus | reverse complement strand
CAGAACCAGACATTTTTCTCCAAGCAATCTCTGCCCATCCAATAGAATCTATAAGGAGGGTATCTTTTGAATTCCTTTGAATGCATGTTGTTCGGGGCAATGAGGGTGAGCCTTTTCTGTTACTGACTTTCCTTTGGAAAACTGGGCAACCTGAGATCAGATCCACTGTATTGGCATTTAGAAAAACTGCCAAGACCTGGCCATTTCAGCTCATCCTTGAGAGAATGCCGCCTGCAGTAAATAAATATTTTTGCTGAGTGTTCTTGGTGGGATGGAAATGGTACTAAATGTTTTACCTTGCTTTTACTGTTTATTGGTTTAATCTTTGTTTATGGTTTTGTTTATGGCACACGGTTGCTTGCATGAGAAGGGGATCGGACTAGAAGTCTTCCAAGGTTCGTCCCAACTCTGCTATTCTGTTATTGTATTTGAGGGTCTGTTCCCAAGAGTTGTCCACAGCTAAAGTAGCCTAATAGTCTCAATCAATGGAAAAATAAGGGTTGCTGAGAGGTCAAGGAACCTATATATATTGTGTTGCTGGTATCTTAGTCCACAGAGATATGCTGGACCAATAAAGATGGCGGCAATATACCTAGAGCTTCATTATGCAGATGTTGAGAAAAGGGGGGGAGGATGTATTAATCTTTGTCTTGCTTTCATTTGGGATATAATTGGGCTCTAGAGACCCCTAGAAGCCCTACAAAATAGACAAGGAAGCCAGGAAAAGGACTCAACAAGATGACAAGCATTATACTTTATTGAGATAGGCTGCAAATAACAGAATCTTCCAATTCTCCTTGTGTCTTCCCTTCTCTTCCTCTTATACTCCAAAGAATCAGAGATTCTTTCAATTACTTTCCTATCGCCCTATACTTGATGCATGTTTTTTTCTGCAGCAGTTGTTCTAAACATTTCTGGATGTCTTCTCCAAAGGTCATTTCTATGGCTCCTTACTCAGCTCATTGGCTTTTGTGACACCACTTGGAAATAGATAAAGGCAATTGCAAACCCAGGTTTTCTTATGTTGCTTTAGCTCCTTAATATAAGCCCATGTATTTTATATATGAACAACAATGTAATGATCCCTAGAATGAAATCATCTGGCGTGAAAGTCACTGGTTAAGACAGGAATGTTATTTAGCTGTTCCAGTAAATGAGAGCCAGTTAAATGTTTGCATGTATTTGAGCAGATGAACCAAAAATCCATCTTTTTCCTGCTTTTCAGACAGATTGGGGAAAATGTGATGTATAGATTTAGCTGCTCTAATGGTATTGAAAATACTCAAGACTTAAACATCCATGGAAGGAATTCATTTCTACTTATTCCCTTTTAATACAATTGGTGAATCATTATGTTTTATGATAAATATTGATATAATATATAAAATCCAGCAAATTTTTATGATACGATATATTTTTCATGGTCAAGAATCTTGCTGTTCAGTTCAGCAAGACTCTTGACCATGAAAATTATATCGTATCATTCATTCATTTCTAAGCAGAAGTGAGTTTATGACTGTGGTTGATGCCTCATAACTAGGAAAGCCTTTTTTAAAAAACTGATTATATGCCTTCAAGTCAGTGTCAATTCTTAACAACCACAAACAGTTTTTTTCATTGATCTGTCCCTAACCTGGTCCTTCAACTCTTCCAATTTTGCCTCATTGACACTGTAACTGATTTGAATTATCTGTGTAAATAAGCATTATTATTAACCAAGTTAATCAAGAAAAAGAATTCTCTCTGAATGTCATACTTCATTGTACATTCAGGAGGCATATCATATTTCTTAATAACAGAGTTGGAAGGGATCTTGTAGGTCATCTAGTCCAGGGATCCCTAACCCCTGGTCTGGGCACCAGCATTGATCTACGGCATGCCAGCAACTTGGCTGTGTAAACAAGCGAATCCCCATCCATGGGATGCAGGGAGCATGCAAAACCACGCCCCCTCCGGTCTGTGGAAAGACCTTTCTCCATGGAATTGGTCCCTGGTACCCAAAAGGTTGGGGCTACTGATCTAGTCCAACCCTTTCCTCAAATAGGAGACACTATACCATTTTTGACAAGCGGCTGTCTAATCTCTTCTTGAAAGCTTCCAGTGATGAAGCACCCACAACTTCTGAAAGCAAGCTGTTGATAGGAGATCGATTATTCTGTCAGAAAATTTCTTCTTATTTCTAGGCTGCATCTCTCCTTGATCAGTTTCTTATGTCTTCAGTTCTAAGTAAAGCAAGTTTTTACATTTTTTATTATCGAAAAAAGCTACCGATCTCAAAGGAAATTACTTTCTGGATGTTTTTTGAATAACACAATACTAAACTGTATTATTTAAATTAGATTCCCAATATGTGATTCAGAGTGATACCGACATCAATTAATATATTAGTATCAGTGTCCAGCTAATGAGGTCAGTTTTAAATGAGACTTTCTAGGATCACCACACTGTAAAGTTGAGAACCTGCTTTATTTCCATTGTTGTGACTGGGTTTTTTATTTTTTATTTGTTAAGGTAGTTTAGCTGAATACCTCAATGTTTTTGATGAGCTAATGTAGTGTTGTCCAAACCAGATTTATGTAACACCCATCTGAAGATAAGTGAGGTTCACTTCACTAAAAACAATGTCTTCAAGAAGCAGAATTAAATTTGACTCATACTTTCCCGTTTTTAGTAAGTAGATCATTTCACAGTTCATACTTAGCCTCCAATGGTGAAAATCAATTATTGAAATGACAACCCGCTCAACCTTTCTTTTTATGGTGGAATTATGTGTGGAAAAGCGAGGTTTCCCCCTCCCATAACCTTCTTATAACACAAAAGAAATAGGTCCTCTTCTCCACCTTCACACAGTTACTCTCAACATCCAACATTCAACAGCACATTTGCAGTTTAGTGATACCCATCTTCTGATGGGAGGTTTTATTATGACTGCTAGCCAGTGATAGAGCCATCTTCTATACTTTTCTCCTTCATCTTTGGTCTCCAATGAGGCGCTTTTATTGAATGTCTCTGGGCTTGTTTTAGAATATAATACAAAGAGAAAGGCTGTCTTCCTCTAGTTTTCTTTCATTTGATTAATGAGAAATATTTTATTTCCCCTAACCTAACCATATTTCTTAAGGTATGAAAATGGATGATTAGAGGCTTTATTTTAAATTTTCCTTGCGGTGGCAGTGGGGGAGGGAATGAATAATCAGTTCCTTGATCATTCTGATTGAGGTTTTCAACCCACTTTCCACTAAGTAGTTGAAGTTCAGCCAGGAAGTGAAGGAGAGGCGACTTTAATTTGGGAAATGGTATAGGAGAAAAGGGCTAAATGCCTTTTTAGAAGCCCGGCTTTGTGGAGTTTTGATGTTAATTAGATTTGTTAAGGCTAAAAGAAAAGAGAGTTAATAACATATTGTGTTGCATAGTCTGTTCTTTTACCTCTAGAGTTTTATACCCCCTAAAAAGAACAGAATCTATTCTATTTCCTGGCTTTGATTACAAGCCTTCTCATTACTGTTCTATTCTTGTAAAAAAATATTTTGTAAGAAATAGACCCACTTCTATGAAAAGGAAGAGTCTCACATTGCTCACAGTTTTGCTATAATCTGTGCTGTGGGTCCCCAATGTTATGCTTACAAATAAGAATTGGGCATGCTCTCAAGCAAAGTACCACATTCTGGCACCATGTTTTATTCCCAGCTTTGTAACTGCCTCTCTGTTCCAAGTAACGCTCATATATTTTTGCAGAAAATAAAAATGTGTTGTTTTTGTATATAGGTATATGTGGTTTTTTTCAAAGAAGATCACCTACTCAAGGAAAATGAAAACTGAAATATTAATGGAACATCCTTGTGAAGGGTTATGATTGAAGAGACAACTGCAGAGTGTGGTAGTTTTCTAACACAGGGATCTCCAAACTTGCTAACTTTAAGACTTGTGGACTTCAACTCCCAGAATTCCCCAGCCACCATGGGGAACTTCTGTTCTAGGATATTAGTGCTTTATATCTTGTTAATGTCCAATTGCACTCATTTTATGAATGGATAAACCTTATCCACAGTAAACATGATGAGAAGTGCTTTAAAATCTTTCCATCAATCAGAAAAAATTAAAGACATTAATCTTAAACTTATCACATCAATTTGGGTACATTTGTTCATGCATTTTATCTGTGGATAAAAAATATTTGCTGCAGCACTGAATTCAGACGAAGTCTTTAAATGCAGCATCCAGCCTTTAGTAGTATTTCTCCTCTAAAAAGAACACAGTCACACCAGGAACACACGTGGCTTTAGCAGTTTAGGGACCAAGTGTTATGACTCATGTATCCCCCAATTCATTTCAAAACATAGCTACTTAGAAAAAACTTGATGCACCGAAGTAACTCTGAGCAGCTTCTGAACAAAGTCAGGACAATCCTTACTTTAAATAAAGTGAGACAGTTTTTTACATTTGTAGATCATAACATTTATTGAGCCTGCAATAAATCTGAGCTGGTAACGTGCTGTGGCACAGTTTGGGGTGTAGTTTACCCAGTTCAGAAGATGCAAACATCTCAATATCAAAAGATTGTATTCTATACTGTAGAACATTATTTAACCTTCTGAATTTAGAAATGGCCAAGAATCATATCCAAACCTTCCTCTGAGCCATGCACAACTTTCTGACCCCAGAAAACTGAAATGAACAGACAAGTTTTACTGAATAAGCAATGTTGATAATGAATATTACTGTTCATTTTCTCAATCTGTATCTTGCCTTGCTGTACATTAATATGGATGACCACGGAGAAAGAGAAGATGAGAAGATGAGCTCCTCTGACAATGAGTGATCTTCCAAGAAACACGCTGCAGTGCCATCTCTGGCAAGAAAGCAATCTTATACATATAGACAAACACACCTGCCAACCTTGGGAAATCCCCCCATGCATTATAGGCTATGCATTCCTCCCTCAATTCATCAGGACTTGGATGAATGGGACACATAATCTAAACACTTAGTAGATATTAGAATGGAATGAAGTAGGGTAGGTATGAAGCCACGGAAGCACACTTACGGGACAGAAAAAGAAACACAGTGTTACTTAGACAGGCATTAAACAAATGCAAAAAAACCAACGACCACCTTGACTTGAAATCTTGGATCCAAGAATCCTTTACAGTACCAATCTCCCTTGGTTTTGCAAATGGGGACACAACCTCTCCTTTTAAACCATGGTCATCACCTTCAGGGAAGTAGGCTGGAATCTCCTAATTTTTTTCTTGAGAGCCTTTGATGCTTTGATGCGGCAGAGTTTGGGGACTGGTGGGAGTGGCTTGGCCAAGACTTGACCGGCTGCCGCCTGCTTGCCTGTAGATGTGGGCCAGATCATTTCATGCTCATGGATCTCATCAGCATAATCAAGAATCAGGCTGCTGCCACTGCTGCTACTGCCTTCTTCTGAATCACTGTCACTGGATTCACTGTCCCCAAAGCGGTTGGTTGTATAGTCACTAATTTCTCCTTCACTGGTCTCTGCAATGGTGGAGTGGAAAAGCGATGCACATTCAGCAGAATACTCTGAATGGTCAGACTCGCTTTTGGCATAGGCCCCTGGATGGAGGGGGTGGCTTTTTTTGGACTCTGCTCTCATGGTTACTGTACGCAAAATCCCAGCTCTCCTGCTGTGTTTCGGTGGTCCCAACGCAAGGCTGCTAGAAAGGCTGGAAACTTGGGTTTTTGCTGAGATCTCCACTGTAGATTGCCATTTGCGCTGTTTTTTTTTAATTGTTGGGTCAGAATAAGATGCTTCAAGAGAATACATGGCATTAGTAGATGTTCTGCATAGTTCAGACCTGGACAATGTTTGAGGGATTCCGAATGGCACAGGATACAGACTGGACTCGGAGCAAGATCTCCCAGTGCTTTCCCCTGCAAAGGTAGGCCTCCGAATTAGATGCCTTCCCCTGAGCTGTCTCTGAGACAAGCTCCACTCAACAGGCAACTTGGCAGCAAGCTGGTGAACTCCACGTGGCTTCTCAACATAAAGCATCTGCCTGCCCGGCCTCAGCATCTTCTCACTGTTCCTCCTCTTCATCTTCACAGGCTTCATTTTAGAATTAGCAAACCTGACTCGAACTTGATGGGACTCAGTAGGGACAAACTTGGCATGAACCAACTCCTCCTGAGGTACAGACTCGGGATCTTCTGGGTTAATGGCTCTGGGAGATTTCTTGTGAGATTTTTTGGCCGAAGCAACCCACGTGTTTGGGAGGCTCAAGTTGGAATCATCAACTCCAAATGGCGAGCTGCAAGAGCTGCGTTCCAGGCTGCTTTCCCCAGCCTCAGTGACAGGAGAGTCCCAAACAGATGGCTTAGCAGGATAACAGTCATTCACAGTTGGTGAAGGCTCTGCGTCTGCCAGTGAAGCTGTCTTCTCTACATTCACACAATGCACGATCTCCGGCTGTTTGGCACATTCCCCTTCAGGCACCTCCCTTGGTGGCTTCCCATCAACTTTATTACAAGGCAGTGGGGCCCCATGTTTTTCCAGCTGGCTGCTACTGCTGTTAATTTTCACTCCACCAGGACTGGGGATAATAATGAGTCTCTGGAGCATTGTGAGTGGCTGATTCTTTGCTGGACCCTTCTCACCGAACTCAGCAGGATAGTTGACAAGATAGTTTCCTTTGCTCCGTGTCAGCTGCAGCAGTTTGTTGATATAACCCCTTGGCCTGAGTTCCATAAGTGGCCGAGTCTTAATCAAGCTGGGACCCATGAAATGAGGTGCACCTTTATTAGCTAAAGGGCGGCCCTCTGTTCCTGAGGGGAGCGTTGCCAAGGAGAAAAGGGGACTCTGTAAAGCAACTGCATGAAGAGGGCTAGGATAAGGATACACATCGTTCCCGCTTTTAGAAACCAAATTGTTTTGGTATTTGGGGTCCATGCAATAAAATTGAACTTCCCCTCCTGAGCCGAGCTGAGGAGAGGCCTTGAGGTCAGTGACTTTTGGAAATCCGGCATCCACCACGCTAAGTCTTTCAAGGTCACCTGAGGAAAAGAGAGAATTTCACAGAAGAATTAACAGAAAGTAACATGAGGAAAAGAAAGAATTCCACAGAAGAATTAACAGAAAGTAATATCTTTGGTGTTTCCATCGCATCATTACAAGGCCATGACATGATGCTCCTTTTGATAGCAATGAACTTTGTACATGACACAAAGGCAAAGTGCTACATTGCATTCCATGTAAAAGTTTCCTCCTTAGGCATGAAGCTCATGTCTGTTTTTCAGAAGACATCTAAGCATGAATGCTCCTCATCTGTGACAAAGTCCATATGTTCAGAATGATGTATGAAATTCTTTTGAGAAACCATCCTGTTCTGGCTTTACTGCAGCACACACCAATATAAGCCTTCACAAACAAATGAAATGCAATTGATAAATTCGAATCTTAAAAAAAACGTTAACAGTCATAACCCTAAACTTTCATTATTCCACAGAAATAGTAATGATGGGATTAGCTTGTATTTAAGACCTTCTAATGGTTGGTTCATTTTTTTCATGCATACAGTATTACATATCTCTCAACATCAAAAATATTTGCAAATGTCTGAAATGACTCAACAAACACTGAAGAAATGGTATGGAAGTTTCTTAAATAGAGTAATAACTGTCAAATATTATTCACTCATTACAATCATCTCTTGATGTTACGATCATCTAGAACAGGGGTCTCCAACCTTGGCGACTTCCAAAAGCTGGCTGAGGAATTCTGGGAGGTGAAGTCCACAAGTCATAAAGTTGCCAAGGTTGGAGAGCCCTGATCTAAAAGATATACTTGTGTAACTTAGTCTTAGGTGGCTTGGAGAACCTTGTGCAGCACTAGAATTATTCTACAGTTTTTCTTGTACAAATGAGTAGTGATGAGTAGTAGATGAGTAGGATCTTTCACTGATTCTATACATGGCACATGATCACTGCATAAAGGACATGAGCATCAATTCCATCCAATTTTACGCTGCCTTTCAGTCAGAGCAACCTCCTAAGACATGTTCTAAGTTACATGGAGATCTACCTACAAAGATGGTTTCCAGAATACAGATGTTCATGCTTAACCTGTGAACCAGATAGGCTGGATAGGATTGATGGTATAGACCTGCTGCCCCTTTGATATACAGTATGAGGGCTTAAATTTTATTACCCTTTTTAATTTTAACTTAACAGTACTTTAACAGTAAAGAAGGGAACAAATCAGATCAGCAATAAAAGACATATCGTATACCCAGCAAAGAGCTCCAACCATCCTAGCTCAGATCTTGAGAGGAAAATCAGAATTTTAAGGCTCTCTCGAATGCCACCAATATGGAAACCATCTAGATCTTACTCTGGAAGGCAGTTGCCATGAGGAAAAGACATGCAGCTGGAATCCCAATAGATGGCAAGGCTTTCATATTAAACCAGCCAAGCTATATCAGGCACTCCCTCAAGTAACCAGGCCCAATGTCAAGATGGGCATTATGGGTCATAGCCAGCATCTTGAATTGCTCCTGTCACATGGACATACCAAGGCATGCCCATCACTACCTGTAGTTCCAAATGTGATTGTGTTGTACCCCTTCCTCGTCTTGCACCCTTGTGAATTACAGAGATATCTATCTAAGTCTCTTCTGAGTATTACATATCTTTAGTTATGTTTCACCCCTTGTCATATCTCAGTCAAAGTAATTTTCTTTATTCTGTACAACCTAACATCCACAGATACTCAGTCCTAGTAGAATTGAGTCCTATATGGTTTTTCCCCATCCAGTCATATAGCCTCACTTGGTTGCTTTCATACTGAACTTCAAACCAGTGAATGGCCTCACATACTGGTTTCATGTAGAAAATAGGAATAGGAAGGGAGGCCAAGAGTCAAACTCTGTGGTACTGCACAAAGGAGGGGAATAACTTCTCCAGCCAGCATCCTGCAACCACAATGGTATAGAAATCCATTGAGATATGAAAAAACAAGGATGGATTCAGCATATTCATTCTGGTTCCACCATTAGTCGCCTACAAGCATATTCCTGGCTTTCTTCATACTGAATCACAGTCTGAAATTTGACTGAAATCGGTCTAGATAAGCTGCTTACTTCAGGGTTTTTATCAACTGTAGACCAACTATCTTCTCTACAACGTTCCCTAAAAAAGAGTATGTTGGAGACAGAACAATAGTTTCCTAAAATTGTTGGGTCCAAGGGTTCTTGAGTAGGGAGCACATCACTGCCTCCTTCAAGGCATGAGGCACAACACTACCACATAGATCAAACAGCATTTCACTTCCTTAACCTTTTCATAAACCCAGTAGAGGCCTGAGTCCAATAAAGGCAGCTGAACTGGCAGTACAGAGAATCCTGCCCATTCTTCAGAAGTCACCAGTTCAAACTCATTTCTGATCACACCACAAAACCAGACCCTTCCAGGCACAATCCAAGTCAGAGCAGATCCGAGCAACTTTCATTTGTCAGATAGTCACATCTCATTTGAATTAACTCAGGCCAACTGATTTCTTGACTTTCCTTACACTCAGAACTGCAAAGTTCAAATTCCATTCTGACACTAATCAGGTGAAGGAGCCAACCAGGGCAAATCTTGTATACTATATAAGTTAAATGCTTTAGTTGATACAAGCAGCATGCCCACATAGCTCCATTTCATGACAGTATTGCCCAATTTTGGAAGAAGTTTCTTGATATGGGCACAGTTTTCATAGAG
The DNA here is from genome assembly GCA_032468095.1 of Pareas carinatus. Taxonomy (NCBI): domain Eukaryota; kingdom Metazoa; phylum Chordata; class Lepidosauria; order Squamata; family Pareidae; genus Pareas; species Pareas carinatus. Next base: position 110,051 of record JANHFO010003184.1, on the reverse strand, counting down.
TTTTGTAAAAACTATATGGTAACTAATTAATTGCAGCTTACTCAAACCAAGTAAGTTGGAAGGCTAAACTAAATAAAAACAGAAAATTTCCCTTCTTGCTATGCATCCTTTTGATTATTTTTGGCACTTTACTCAGTTCTAGTAAAACTGTGCCTTTAAGACAATTTAGTCGCTTAGTGCAAACACTTTGAGCTGAATAGCTCCCCCGACTTCATGTGCTTCCTGCACAGTCCTGAAGCTTAAATGATCTCCAAAGTTGTTCAGAGGAAATGCAACTTTGCTCATTCCAATAGGTACACCTATCTCATTAATCAAAGTGATTAAAGTGGGCTGTGGGATTCTTAAGTACAGACTCGATTTTGAAAAAGTACCTGCTGTTTCCAAGACAAGTCTTGGTGAAAAAGCAGAATTTACTTCTTAGTACTTAGATGGGAGACCACTTGGAGATAAACATAGTAAATGAGACTGGGAATACAATAAAAAAAAACCCAAAGGGCAGTGGCAAATCATAAAATCATGAGACTTAAGCTCAACTCAAAGCATTCTGCTTTCATGAAACTGGCTTAAGACTGAAAACTGCATTTCATGATATGAACACCATAGCAACAAGTCAACAATTTGCACTATGCAGTGTGGCTTCAAGCTTTTTTTTTAAAAAAAAATCTTTGCTGTTGTTGAGTGGGAATATTGATGTTCCAAGCTCCTTATCCCAGGAGGTAAGGCCAGATAGTAATTAAAGAGACCGTACACTGGGCTGTTTCAAGAGAGGCTAAATGGTTAAAAATTTGTCTGCATATAAACTGTTAAAAGTATAGAGACTTTAGCTGAATGAAACCTGCCCAAACTATTGTTGTGTGCTATGTGAAATATAACTACACAGTCCAATCCAGGAGAGCTTCAGCAGCAGCATCTTACTTCTATAGAATAAAAGGCTACAGCCCCAATACAAAATAACATGTGCCTTAGCATCTTCACCAATAATACCAAGGATAAAACGAAAGCTATTTCCCTTTCTAATCATGATCTATAGCACCTTATATACTTACCAGTGGAGACAGGCCTTGGTCTGGACTTGCTTGGAGTGCTTGAAACATCTAGGCAAGCTTTGCTTTGGCATCCATCACCGCTATGAGGTCCCTCCTGTTGGAACTGGGTGCGCACTGTGGTTTCATCTGCAGATTTGGGTCGGTAATCAAAGATGCTAAGATGAGGTTTGGAGAGCTGAGAACTTGGTAACAAACTGGCATGGGAGGAAGAAATGGATTCACTGAAGACAGATGTGCAGGAATTAGACAGAGAGCAGGAGCCACCATCACTCAGATCATAAAAACCTGATGAATGAAAAAGAAATAGAAAATATTTCCTATTTTATGGAGAACAAATACACTGTATAGCAGAAGGTCCAGTTGGCACATTTCCTTCTCTTCCATTTTATAGATGAGAGTACTTTGAGAGAAAAAAACAGGTTCTTTCAGACAAAATTTCTGCTGTCCCTCATTCACAGAATTTTACAATGGTGGTTCAGACATTCTGGTCTTATACTTCTAAGACTCCGAGGTTTTCTCACTGCTTCTGGCTTTTCTCATTAAAAATCTGTTGGTGAGGGAAATACAGAAGAGTTATGTCTTTCACTGGCAATGTCAAAACTGTCATACACAGGTGAGCAAGTTTTGAGGGAAGCGCCAGGAGATTGAAAGCATTTTGAGCCTGTGCTCCAAAATGAGCAAGAACTGACAGGACTCGCAAAAATGGTGTGAAAATGAAGTGAAAGATACAGCTAAAGCACAGAAAGAAGTTTTGTTTTATTTCAGTTGCATTAATTGTATTCATTTAATGAATTGAAAAAGACAGCTCCTCGCCCGTGTAGGGATTTGCCTTTTGTATTTCCTCTTTATGCTCATTTTAAGCAGAACATAATTCTTACCTGAATGATCGTTATCTTAAAACCAATGCAATTTATTTCATAATTGTACTAAAACCAATTCACATAGTAGATATTTAAAATCACAACTCTCAAAAAGCAAGAGAAGAACAGGAAAAAATAAGATTAGTTGGATGACAGATCTACTGGGTCAACCAAGTATAAAAGACCTTGCTGTGATACAACCGCTGGCTTTTTGTCTTGGATGTCAGGAAAAAGAAATGAAGAAAAAGACTGAAAGAAGAATAAGGCAAAAGGCACAAGCCAATGTAGAAAGGAGTGAATCAAATAGGAAGGGAAGACCGGAGATGGGTTGGGTGAAATTTAAAATGTGGTTGTTGTTGATGGGAAAGGTGGCAAGACCAAGCACAAAGAAGTAACAATGGCACCTGAAGGTTGGTAGCTTCAAAGAGAATGAAGACAACACTAAATGGCGGAGATGGAGATAAGACTTGTTTGAGTGATGTTCCCATGGCAGTTGGGAGGTTTCAATATCACTGAAATTAAGCATCAACATTTGGGTTTCTGTGGGGCTCTAAGTGATCTTCTAGTAGGATGCAGGCTGTGCATTTATATTTTAATAAGATACTATTACATCTTAATAGCCACTATCCATATTATCCATGCTCGTGTTTCTCAGAACAAATGTACAGCATCCAAAACTGCAGTCTACTTTTTAATCTCTATTCCACTTCACATACAAACAGATGTTTGGCAAGAATCTCACTGAGTCAGTTCACACACCAACCGCAGCTTATACAGTAGTAATGCCCACTTGTGCTTTATGACTTTCACAAGTTGCTCGCTGTCTCCTTTCCTGTGTGGATACAGACAATGAGATATCCATGGCTTGTTTCATTTACTTTAGTATGAGTCAAAAAAGCTTAACTATGGCTTTGTCCATCCAGAAGAAAAATAAAGCATAAAATCATTTCTTTTTCAGTTTGTTTGTTCTCATCCTTCTGAACAAATGAACCTATGGTCCAGTCTACTTCATGTTAAGTTAAGCTTACAGAATCATGAAGGATTTATTAACCTGCTCCTACAGAGAAAGAATCAGAGGTCTCCTTAAGCTGCTGTTTTTTTTTGTTTAATATAAGGAAGGAAGAATTGCAAAGGCAGTCACTGCGGTCACTTCTAGCTGTGATCAGGATGGAGATAACAAGTTCCTCGAAAGCAAACAGACTATCTATAATGTGTAAGTAGTTCTCAAACACAGAGTAGCCACAACTAAAAAACATACACCACATAATAGACTGAGAAGAATAGTTATGGAAATTTTATTTTCTCTTATAACATTCAGCAAGTTGAAAAAAATTATGAGGAATGTAGCTCAGCAGTGACAAAGAGCATCAGGCTAAACAATACACAACAGCAATCCTGAGCATAGGCTCCACTTTTTGAAAGGTGATAGACTTCAAAGAGTCAGAACATTAAAAACAGAAACTTGGAAAGTCAGCTACTTTTGTAAATATATTGCAATAAATCACCATAGTCTTTCTTTCAGTGTTTTCACTATTGCTTGATTATCAATCCATCTTTTTCACTTCCATGTTGCATCAAAAGGAGGGCAAGGGACAGATTGGTGCTAACGGAAGTGGAAGAGTTTGGATGAGTGAAGAGGTAAAATGAGTACACAACACCTTGTCAAGATGTCATTTTGCCCTTAATTTGGTAAAACATGGTGCCCCACAAGGTAGCCAATTTTGTCACTTAATTTCAAGAGCACAATCAGCAGGGGCTCAGGGAATGGAACAGGAAGCCAGGGAGACATATGCCGCCTGTTCCTTACCGACATAGTTCCTTTATATGGATTACATTTCACATTATCACTGCTTTACTGTATTTGCCACTGTAAAAAAATTTAAAAAATGTTCATACCAGAAGAAAAGGAAAAACCATCCAATTACCTGAACTGGGCCTACTATCACTATCAAGATATTCAATGGAAGTTTTGCCGACATCCAATTTCAGTTCGCTGATCTGCTGGTCCAATTGATCCAGATGACTTTTCAGTCCCACATCTTGTCTCCTCAGTCGTGACTGTTCATAGGGGAAAGGGAAGATGTTTAATTCCTATTGGCTCTGTAGGACCAACTCAATATTCCCATCTTCTAGGATTAGTCTGATCTTTGAAGAAATAACCCAAGGTTAGAACAAAATAGGAAGACTACTAGCTTCTAGTCACAACATGTTGACTGGATTCTAAGAGAGTTTAAATTGATGACCTTGAGGGTAACACTGTGTATGCAAGGATCATGCAAATAATTCTTATTAATAGATTTTGAAGTTCTGTCTATAGCAACTCTACTTGTATTGATCTTTGTGTTAATTTATAAGCCATTTCAAAAACCTACGGACTTTGAGGAAACCACCTTGGGGACAGCAAAAATATCTGAAGCTGTACATTGACAACTCACTCTGTGAGATGGGTGGTACTTACATTAGACAGACAGAGTCTCAAAATCTTCTGCGATATAAGGCATAAGGATACCAAAATATTCCCTTTTCTCCCCACTAACCAATCTACTGATCCCAGTTTACAGATTGTGTGGTTTCTTCCCCATTCATGCACTTCAACATTCTTTCAGATGCTAAGAAAATGCAAAGGAAAGGCTTCTACTGATTACAGAAAAGCTGGAGAAAACCCACAAAATTACTAATTTTAAATCCTTAACAGACAATAATATTTACTTGATATATTTCGAGATGAAAATCTTCTATTATTGATTGCCTTCTTTGGATGGTAAAACTCTTTTAAGGCATTTTTAAAGAAATTCCCTTCAACAAAACAAAACAAAACCTCTATTCAAATTGAGGAAAATTCTGGACGTACACCAACAGAAATACATCAATTAAAAAAAAATGTTATCCCCTAAACTCTGCTTTTGATTGGACTAGGAAAAGAATACCCGTCAGATCAGAGTTCCCAACCTTTTTGGCTTTGCAGACTGACTGAGGGAGGGGGAGGGGACAGGAGATGGTTCCACGTATGTGCGCAGCTCCATTTACAAGAGTGGTGGGGATGCATGCACATTACTCACGCAAATGGTGATACATGCATGCTTACCCATCACTTCTGCCCCGTGCCCCCATTTCTGAAAGGCTCAAGGCCCTGTAGTGGAGTTCATAAGGCTAAATAAATATTCTTTTAGCCTCTCAGTTCCCACTATCCTAGGATTAATGATTGCTTGGAATGATTGGCAGTAAACTCAGAAATTTCAATTGCTCCTTTTCACTCACGTGCAAAGCAGCAATAACATCTGGAACAGCAGTGGCTTGTTAGGAAGCACTTAATTTAAACTCCCCCTTTCCTCCCTAATTTACTACTCCACCCCCTACCAACTTTACAAATTTAGCCAGCAAATATGTCTTAGAAGCCTAGCTGGGGGACCAAAAGGTTCAGAACTTTGCACAGATTTTTAACAGATGAAATTCCCATGCAAGCATACAGATTGCTTGCATGCGGACAACCAATGTGAAAAGGGGTGTGCAGACAAAATGGGAAACTTCACCCCTAGCATCCCCATCCCTGCAGAGTGACTTTCTTCCTTGCCTTGACTGGAGATGGGTTCTGAGGTAGGCTTCTGTTTAGGTCCACGTGAATGACAGCACAGTATTTGTCGTGGTTTACCCTGGCACTTATATGAGTAATAACGTCCATATAGTCAGGGAGTTCGATAGAAGCTGCATTCTTAGTTGCAGTGGCCTACATAGCAGAGCAAATGTGTGTTTAACAGATTTCCAAATTGTGTTTTGCTAAGCTGAGCATCAGGATCATCTTCCATGGCCAGGTGCATTTGTTCAGCAAAGGTGTTAGCTCTATGGATTCTCTGTTCAACAAGCAGTTTCCAAGATGATTTATACCACTATTAGTAACCTCATACTGTTGTACAAGAGATGCAGTTTCCTGCAGGCTCATTACGAGACCTAATCCAACAACAGTGCCAATCACAATACAATCCACTCAAATATACAACCTTTATCACTACTAGCATTCCAAACTAACATGATACATGTATTTTTCTGTCTAAGCACTGCTCTTCTGATGTGCAAAAGAATGAAAGAGCGTTAGGCTTTGCTGATTTCAGGAAGTAACTGAATTTTGTTTTCATGGTTGGAATTAATTGCTTCATGATTAATGTTTTGCTAGCCAATCCCTCCCTTTGTGGTTTCTGATTAATGGCAGAGAGGCCACAAAGCATTCCCGGGACTCTCAGGTATTCAAGGATAATTTATTTTACCAGGATCTGTTTCCAATTTTACAGCGCTTTGACCAGTGTAAAACTATTTACACTGGCCTTATAAAGCCCTTCCTCTTCTCCAATCTCTCCTACCATGAGGCCTGGTGTGCTTCACCAGTGTTTGATTGGCTTCACATCCCTCATTTCTTCCTGATTTGTATTTCTTGAGCTCAAACTGCTCATTTGAAAGCAGTTTTTTGGATAACCTCAAAATCGGTTTGCGCCAGTCAAGTAGGGCTTTGAGTACTTTGCCTGATACTTCCGGCTCAGAAAATTG
>JANHFO010003184.1:73140-88746 GCA_032468095.1 Pareas carinatus | reverse complement strand
TTATATTTCAGTGAGAGGCAAAACTATAAGTAGGTCTTATTTTCGGAGGATGTCTTACTTTCGGGGAAACAGGGTATTGAGAGCAATCAACCAGTGGAATGGTTTGCCTTTAGAAGTTGTGGGTGCTCTATTACTGGAGGCTTTCAAAAAGAGACTGAACAACCACTTATCTGAAATGGTATAGGGTCTCCTGCTTAAGCAGTGGGTTGGACTAGAAGACCTTCAAGATTCCTTCTAATCTATTATTCTATGTTTTATGTTCCTCCCCATCTTTTTAATTGCAATTTATTACTATTATTAGGAATATTTATTGATCATGGTTTTATTGATTCTTAATGTTTGTAAGCCACCCAGAGTCAATTCAAAGCTGAGATGGAGAGGAAATCAATCAATCAATCAAAGACCCCATCTCCTAAGGTAAGGCCAGATCCATATTTCCAAAGGCTAGTCCAATTAGTATAACAACAGAGGGATATAGTTTCCCAAAGCACCTCTTCTCATTCCTAGAAGAAAAAATAGAATGATAATGAATGTAGTAATTGCCATTTGCTATGCATTCACTCTGATGTCTGTGTTGCCTTTTAATCACCAATACTCCTGTCTGCTGCTAGAATCCACAAAGAACATTGCAAGAGCATCTTCATCAATACCAAGTCCATCTTCTCCTGTTAGACTGGTCTTGGCCATCTGGGAACTGTCTGAGAAATCTCGCCCAGCAATTCTGAGTTTGGGTTGGGAGCAGTGCCTTGGTTCAGATGTGGCTCTTTCTCACACTTCCATTAAGTGTTTGATTTCAGCTCATTCTACCTGTTTTTTTTTTTAAATCACCTATCATCAGGCTGCCCTAAATTACTCCTAACTTTCTATGGGCAATTAAATTTTTAACTTGAAGATCTTGGCTCACGGTAAAGATCAGTGCCAGCTTGGCTAATTGACAGTGAAAGTAGCTGTAGATTTGAGGGTCATGAATGGTCAGCAAATTCATAGTTATTTTATTTGAGTTTTTGTATATTCGCTGCTAGTGATTTCTGCCTTATGTGGCTATTTTGCATTTTTTTTCCTCATTAGCTTAGATGCGTGAATATTATTTCTACTTAAATCCTGCTTAAAATCATAGTTGCAGAACTGACATGGAATGAGGACATTATTGGACAGAAGGCAAGTTCATAGCAAAAGCTATGAACATAATTTTCAGTTCCAGTGGAAGCCATATGGAGAGATAACTGTGCTTTTATCGTAAATATGCAGAGCCAATGTAAGATGTACCAAAAATGTAATTCCTAAGAAATGCTGATATATTTCAAAACACTTAGCTTCATAATGGATATGCAATGGATCTCATGATCTGGTATTAGAAAAATGAATCCACTTGCCTGTCAAATAGGGGAATACAAAACGTAAAAGAGAAAGGAAAGATGCTTCAGATACAAGCAGGGCCATTTGTTTGTGTGTGTGTGTGTGTGTGTGTGTGTGTGTGTGTGTGTGTGTCCTTTGGTTCTAGTTTTCCTACCATACCGTTTGATTAGATAAGCCCATACAAACTATATATGAGAATTTGTACACCTCATCAATTCTCAATTCTGTACTAGAATCTTTTCTGAAGCTACATAGTAACTTTGTCTTTTCTTAAGACAAAGAATGAAAGTTTCCTTTTCTAGGAGCTTAGAATGAAAGTTTCTATAACCCAGTGTGTCTAATAATATGTTATTACTTGAAGTTTACAAATACAAAGATTAAAAAAAACTAGTGCAAACTAAGAAAGGTTCAAAAAGGAAAAAAGTGCAGAGAGAAGAAAAAAAAGGAAAGGAAGAAAAATATATAAAAGGAAAATTTTATAAAAAATTGCTTGCTCCTTTTTTCAGTTATAATTTTTATTCTTTCCAGATGACTTGCTCCTTCTTAAATATAAGTACAAACAATACATTATCATCTTTCTTAATATTTGAACTAGAAACTCTTTATCCCATATCCCAACTTTTATCTATCTATAACCATTCCTGTATCTTAAAAAAGAAAATCAATTTCATATGCCTTTCATTTACTGTATACAGTAACATCAGTTTCCATTCCAGCAGTGTATGGCAGTACTCCAAAAAGCCAATGCAATCTTAGGTTGCATTAACAGAGGGACAGAATCATGATCACATGAAGTATTAGTACTATTTTGTAAAGTCTTAGTAAGACCACACTTGGAATATTTATCAAGTTTTAGTCACCATATTATAAAAAAAGATGTTGAGACTCTGGAAAGAGTGCAGAAAAGAGCAACAAAGATGATTAGGGGACTGGAGACTAAAATATGTGAAGAATGGTTGCAGGAATTGGGTTTGTCTCTAGTCTATTGAAAAGGAGTGTCATGATAGGAGTGTTCCTATATTTGAGGGACTCCTACAAAGAAAAGGGGTCAAACTATTTTCCAAAGCACCAAAAGGCAAAACAAGAAGCAATGAATGAAAACTAATCAAGGAAAGAAGAACTAAGGAGAAATTTCCTAACAGTAAGAGCAATCACCATGTGCATTGACTTGCCTTCAGAAGCTGTGAGTGCTCCATCAATGGAGGCTTTCAAAAAGAGACTGGATAACTATTTATCTGAAATGATACAGGGTCTCCTGCTCAATCACAGGTTTGGACTAGACTGTTATTTTTCTGTTATTTTCTCTAAAAATACCAAAAAAACCCTCCCCTTTAGAAGTTCAGAAGAGGTTCTAACAGTTCTAAAGTTAAAGGACTGGAAACCAAATCATATGAGGAACAGATAGTTACTACATACCTTTAGGAGAGACAACTTCGAGAAGATGTAATAAGAATCTTCAAATGACTGGAAGAGTTTTATGTTGAAGAGGAAGTGTACTTATTCCCCATTGTTCCAGAAGGCAGTTGTTTAAAATTACTTGGAAATAGTATCAGGCTGCATGTCAGGAGAAACTTCCTGATTATGAAAAAATAAATCCATTACAGATTTCCAAAGGACTTGGATAATACTGTATCTGCCTTCATTTAATTAACACTTTAGTGTCCATCAACTCTTGAATTTCACAGTTCCTCTTAAAAATGCTTGGGCGACTCAGATGCAGAAGAACAAATATCTAAACAGATTTATTTTTACCCTTGTACCTCAGCTGGTCTGTGACTTTACCAGTAGCTATTAACTATATGGACGTAATTGGTTTGTTAGGATTAATTTTATATCTTGAAACGATATCCCAAGGAAAAGAAGGTAGAGTCCACAAATAAAACTGAGCGGTCAAATGAAAAATAGTTTCATTTTATTTTAGGTAGTAGGTAATATATAATAAACATTAAAGATAGACTGTAAGAAAATTTATTTGATACAAAGATGAAAAGATTCAAACTTCCCCTATCAAAGTGCAAAAATTGAGATTAATATTGTAAGTATAATCTAAAACTTCAAGTTTTCTTCAAGGCTGCTTCATATTTCAATAGACGTTGGGTTGTGGGTTCTGCAAAGAATAAAATAAAGGCCTGAAATGTTGGCTGCAGAACAGAACTTCCAAACTAAGTCAGTTCATTGAACTTTTATTAAATGATTCAGGGCTGCTATGTGTTAGCATAATAACTTAAAAAATCTATCAGATAACTCCCAAGATGTCCAGATAAGGCCTTAGTCCCGAGACTAGAAATACTGATTGTGAATATTCTCTGAGAGAACTTGTTCTCTTGATGTTTATTGGTGCTGTTTCAATTCTACCCATTTGTGAAAATACCAGTGCTTGAAATTGCGGTGTCATTACAGAAGTTAAATAAACAAGTTATAAAACACTCACTTCATATGAAGAGAAGATATACTACAATTAGAAGCTCTAATATCTTACCTGTCTCTGTCTCATATTCTCAGCCTAGACAATCTGAACCTAGCTCAAATTGTTGAATACTGGACGGTACTATTCTTACCTACATAACTTTGCATTTAAGGTGTGTGTGTTAGAAATGCAGAAGGGTTATTTGGGTGGCCTAATTCCCCAAGTTTGGTGGAGTAGAGTAGAGTAGAGTAGAGTAGAGTAGAGTAGAGTAGAGTAGAGTAGAGTAGAACAGAATAGAATAGAATAGAATAGAATAGAATAGAATTAGAATGGACACAGAAGGAATTTGTCTCTGGTGCATAAGGTCTCAGTGTACATACAAGCAATAAGTGATAAATCATCATCATAATCATAAAATACAATCATCCTAAATCATAAGATACAAAACTCAGTGATAGTCACAGGATACTAAATAAGCAATCAACATGAATCATAACAGGATGCTAAATAAAAGCAATCAACATGAACCATAACAGGATGCTAAATAAAAGCAATCCACATAAATCACGAGATACAAAGAAACTAGTATAAGAAACTAAGGAAATAGGTATGGGAAAGATGAGAAGGATAACAGGTAAACATTCAGATGGGCTGAGTCTCAGCTCCCAGGGTTCCCAGCTGAGGTGTGTCATCCAAGAGAGATGTCCAAGTTTTGCTTTCTCTTGCAGGACACAGTGGTGGCTCTCCAGGCCCTCTCCCTGTACAGGACAGTTACTTATTCCAAGGATGGAGTTGACGCCACAGCCACCTTGAGTACAGAAGATGCTGTCTTGACAGAATTCCATGTTGACAGCACCAACTCTCTGCTGCTCCAGTGCCAGGATCTGCCCCATGTTCCAGGAGATTACAAGGCTGAGGTGACCGGTTGCATCTTTCTGCAGGTGAGTGTCCTGAACGAGTGTCTGAAGAAGGAAATTGCTTTCTATTGCCAGTAAAGAGTGCTTGGACAGATCGAAAAGGTATACAAGTGGTCCTCAACTTGCAACCCTTCATTTAATGGCCACTTGAAGTTACAACGGCACTGAAAAATGTTCTCATGACAGTTGTTCACATTTACAATCATTGCAGCATCCTCATGGTCATGTTGTTGCGGGATTATAGAGCAAATAACAATCTCACCTGAGGGAAGGAGACACTGGACCAAACGAAGAGTTGGAGAAAGCAGGTTTTATTGGATCAGCAGGAATAAGTTCCAAGAGACTGAACAAAAGTACATTGGTTTATCAAGCAGTTTATAACAAGGCTTTTTCCCCTGCCCCCTCCATTTCCAGCCCCCCTCGCCCCTCCTTGGTGGGCAGTGCGCAAGCAGACCGGGCGTAACTTGTGGGCAAGGGGGCCTGGTCTTCTGGAAACAGAAGTGCAAAGGAAGTAGGGAAAAGGTGTTCAGGCCTGTGCGTCTGCGGTTATCTTACACCACCTTTCCTGAAACGTTGACTGTAGTTCTCCTTTTCCAGTAAATTAAACCACAAAGTTAACTCTAAGTTCAGGTTCTCAGCAAGCAATTTCTATTCCCTGAATTTAATAGCTTGATATAAAGTGCAAAGGTTAAGCAGGTAAAATCCAGGTGTTTAGCACTTCCTCCTCAATGTGATCGAAGTTTGCATGCTCAGCCACTAGCTCATCTTTATGATGGTTGCAGTGTCCTGGGGGTCATGTGATTCTCAAGCTCAATGCTAATTCTGCCAGCCTGGAGCCTACATTTAGATCGTGTTGATTCCTAAGGGATGTAGTAGAATTGTCTTAGTAGTGCAGGATAGGATAGTTACAGATTTTTTTTAAAGAAACGTTGAAGTTTTCAGCCTGGGAAAAGAATTCGTTTCCAGGGTCATGTTTGCAGGTATGGGTGATGTTGAAGACTGAGATGTATAACTAAATGCTTTAAGTTTAGACTGTGGGAAACTTTCAGTTTTAAGTATGCTTTCTCTGATGGGAAGAACTCAGATTCAGCTTTTAGCTTCATCTATGCCTACTATGCCTTCTCAATAACAATGAACATCTTGAACAGGGGTATCAAACTCAATTTCATTGAGGGCCACTGCCATCACCACTATGGCCTGCCCCCTGCCTCCCTTTGTTCATCGCCGACCCCTGGCGTCCATTGATCCCTTTTCAACTCCCTGCCACCCCCCGTGGCTGCCGCTGACCCCTCACTGCCTCGCCCCATAGTTGCTGCCCCCCTGCACTGCTGCCACCCCAGGGGAGTGCCCTGCTCGCCTCCACGGAGACCCTGTGGGATGGGATTCAAGGAGGCCATGGGCCAGATCTGGCCTGCGGGCCTTGTGTTTAACACGACTGTTCTTGAAGATGCCTAGCTCTGAGAGTTTCTCTGATTGTGAGGATTTGGGGACATTTGACAGTGATCACCTTTTGCGACCTTCTAACAAACAAAGTCAATAGGGGCAGCCAGGTTCACTTAACAAGCATGTTATTAAGTTAATGACACAGTGGTTCAATTAACAACTGTGGAAGCAAGGTTGCAAAATGGGGCAGAGCTCACTTAGCAACTCTCTTGCTTAGCAATAGAAATTTTGAGCTTTGTTGTGATCATAAGTCGAGGACTATCGGTATAAAAACATATGCGAATAAGGTATCAATACAGAGGATTTTGAATTGAAGGGAGATAAGAGTTTTCTTTGATAGCCTTCAGGTTCCTCACAATCCTATCTGGAGAATGGAGCTTGAAAGCACAATCCTTAAGCTGTCCCTTCAAGTCCTTTGTTTTCACCCTTGTGGGCACCACACTTCTGGTCAGAGGTTGTGTCACCTGATGCCCTTGAGAGTAAAGAACATCTGTCTCTGGGGAACCAAATTTGGAGGCTTAGCTTCAGACAAATTCTGAAGGTACTTGCTGTTGGTTGAATAGTTCCTGGACTCTGTTCCCTGCCTCTGTGAAGTAATGGATTCTCCCACTCTACGGTCCCTTCAGCATCCAAATCTTATTCACGCATCTCACTCACAGCAGCTATTTGGAGATAGACACGAGGGTAATGCTTTCTTTCAGACCAGCTTGAAGTACAACATCCAACCACCCCAGGAGGAGCCACCATTCTGGTTATTTGTGCAGACAGTTCCCCAAAACTGCACTGGACCTAAAGCCCACCAGACCTTTGACATTGCTATCAACGTCAGGTAATGAGTCAATGCTGAGAACATGGGTATCTGTGTGGGGGAAAGGGAACCTCTCCCTGCTATTTATCCAGGACTTCTCCTCCAGGGATGGGCAGGATCTAAGGGTTTGAGGGTTGCAATTCAGCGCTTCCATCTTCTGAAGAACCAGTGTTCTGCATTCCAGAAGTTTCATTCAATGGCAGCATCGGATGGAGGCCCTGAGAGCATGCCCAGGCTTTTATGAACCTCCATGTAGCGTTTTGCCCTTAAGCTGTGCATTTTTTTGCATTAAAAAGTATAACATGGCTTCTTTCCTTTCTTGGTTTCTCAGTTACTTTGGCCAACGCCTGGTTTCCAACATGGCAATTATCCAGATTAAGATGCTGTCTGGATACATCCCAGTGAAATCAACCGTAAAGTTGGTAATGACCTTTTTCATTCCTCCAAAATATCTTTTGTTCCTGACAACAAAAGTAGGCATTAAGAGGTTAAGACCCGCCCTTCAACCGCCCTTTCACTTCCAATAAAATTAGTCACCATTGCTATATCTTGGAGCACCAAATCAGCACATGGGATTCACTAACCCTGGCACTCAGATTAACGGCAAACAATTTTGATCAGCTTGTTCAGATAAAGCAGGAAGACAAGTTGGCATCACTTGGCACAGCACACAGCAACATATCTGTAGTCTTTGGCATGTCAGTAAGAATGTAGATCTTAATGAAGTTTGGTGTGAATTAACACACCACTTTTGATAAGTGGCACATTTCTTTGAGGGCTCCTTGGCACTATCTGAGCTTGGTTGTTTTCTTTCAGACATTTCATTACCCAACTTAAGTAACTTCTAGCATTGTTGACGTTACCTAACTGGCTAATGAAGCATCTGCAAGAAAACAACCAAGCTTTGACAGCACCAAGGAGGCCTCATTTAAGTCCCGAGCAACACATATTCTTGTTTATTGGCATATTTCTTTGTTGTCCAATCCTTACTCAATGAATTGAATGGATGGGTGAGAATGGCACAAGGTTCAACATATGACAATCCCTGATCCACTGAAACTCACATCCTCTAAAAGTGTTTAGCAAGTTTGTCTGCAGACTATGCACATGTAAAGAGAGAGTGCTAAATGCATGCCAGTTTGATTTTTCTTTAATATCCTCCCATCCCATTCGAGACAATCCTGGCAATGGGACAGTCCAGAAAACAACCATCACCATCCTGTATCCATTAGACAATGTATAGGAAGGTTGGGAACTGTAATCCAGTTGAGGAAGGTTGGTCTATATAATGCAGGGATCCCCAACGCCCAGGTTGCAGCCCAACCTCCACTACCATGTTTGGAACCGGTCTGTGCAACTGGCGGGTGAGTGTGTGTGCATTCAACTCCACTCACTCAAGGGGTGGGCACTTGTGTTCGCATGTGCATCTCTACTCATGTGAATGGCGGGTGCTTGCACTTACATGTGAAGCTCCATTCACGCAAGTGGTGGACACTTGCGCTTTCGCACAGCTCTATTTGCATGAGTGGTGAACACATGCGCTCTCGCGTAAAGCTCTGTTTGTGCGAGTAGCGGGTGAGCGTGCCTGCCACTTGTACAAATGGAACTATGCGTGTTTGTGTGTGCACACCTACCACTCGTACAGAACCATTCCCTCTGTCCTTCCAACCTGAAAGGTTGGGGACTGTTGATATGGTGTTTCTCAATCATTGAATTTTTAGGACCTGTGAACTTCAACTCCCAGGATTGGAGTGGGTGGCTGGGGAATTCTGGGAGTTGAAGTCCTCATGTCTTAAAGTTGAGAAACATTGATCCAGTAAATTTAAAGCATGCCAGGATTTAACTGGTGGTAGAAGTGGAGTTCACTGGTATCTCAACTTGAAGTTCCTCTGCTCTGTTTATTGATTTTGGAGGCCATGAGAAAGTTGGCTGCTACGGTACTATGGATGCTGCTCTTATGAAAAACAGGAGAACCCAACACTGAAATAGACCCTGGGCTCATCTTCTCCAGCCTGGTGGGTCCTAGAGCAGCCAACTGAGTTCATTTGACACACTGACAAGACCCTTCTTTGACTGGTCCCTTCCCACTGAAGGCCTATTGCTTGATTCAGGAGGGGATCAGCCATCATCAATTTCACAATCTAAGTCTGTCTAGTATTTGACCGTTCTCAGGCCTTCCAAACTGACTGCCATTATTGCAATGGCAGGCAGCAAATTGCCCAGCTGAACTAAAAGGCCTATGCAGGAAAGGATTTCCTTTTGTTAGTGGAGAATTTTCATGTTCACTTAAAGCCAGGGAGGGACCAGCACACAATTCCGCTGAAGCCAAAATTGGTTTGTCATAGTATTTGGGTCAAAATGAAGTACCGAAAGGAGAAGGGACAATGCAAGCCCTCTATGTAGAATTTTGCATATTACAATATGAATTTAATCAAGATCGCATTTCAATTGATCTGGTTGTAGCACGTGTGAGTTAATGAGGTCAGAATGGTGAGATAAATTGGGGTGAATACTGGAGCTTTCTTGAGTTCAAGGGGTGCAAGAGAGTTTGGATGCTGCCTTCTTTAAAGGGTTCTTCCTGGTGCTTTATTATAGTTTAGTTTCTGAATTAATATTCCTGTAGGACTGTTTATTTATTTATCCTATTTGTATGTCACCCTTCTCCAAGGACTCAGGGCGGCATACAAATACGTGTGTTGACCGTTTATTTTCCCTGGGAAAATGTATTTGAAGCAGGGGGATTGACCTACTGAACCTAAGGCCAACTTCTACTTCCAGCAATTCATTTCCATTTTGTGAGAAAGCCCTTTCCCCTTCCCCATGGATAATGCCAGGTGTTGTTTGGTAGTGCTCCACAAGGCCTTCCCTTCCTTCCTTTCATTCCAAGCCAAAGAGTTTGAATTACGACACCAGCTTTTCTCTTTCTTCGCTAGCTAGAAAATAATCAGTTTGTCCAGCGGACCGAAATTGCAACCACCCAAGTCCTCCTGTATTTGGAAACGGTAAGTGGGGCTGATGAATGAGAGTCATGGTGCACAAACCTTTCTTTTCCTGGAAGAAAGGGGCTCATGGAACAAAACTAGCTTTGGTCGCCACAATATGAAAAAAATGTTGAGTTTCTAGCGCAGAGAAGAGCAACCAAGAGGATTAAGGGACCAAAGGCTAAAACATATAAAGAACCGCTGCAGGAATTGAGAATGTCTAGTTTAATGAAAGCAAGGTCTAGGGGTGAAATGATAGCACTCTTTTAATATTTAAGGGGCTACCACAAAGAAGAGGGAGTCAAGCTATTCTCCGAAGCACTTGAAGGCATGACAGGAAGCAATAGATGGGAATTAACCAAGGAGAGAAGCAACCTAAAACTAAGGAGAACTTCTTGACAGTTAGAAGCATTAATCAGTGGAACGATTTACCTCAAGAAGTTGTGGGTGTTTCAATACTGGCTTTTAAGAAGAGATTGGATAACCATCTGTCTGAAATGATATAGGGTTTCCTGCTGGAGCGAGGGGTTGAGCTGGAAGATCTCCAAGGTCTGGTTCCAATTCTGTTATTCTGTTCTGTCCTGTTCCTCTCTGATGGGAGGGAGTCAACTAATCCTAAGAGGTCCTCAGTGGACATGCCCAAAACATGTCCTTGGTCTTGTGAGATCAGGTGACTGAGGAACTTGGAAATAGCCATGTAACTGTAAGGTCCCCTTTAATTCTTTATGCATGACACTCTAGACTAGGGATGTCAAACTCAATTTCATTGAGGGCCACTGCCACTGCTGCCACCGCAGGCCATCCTCCTGTGGCCACTTCCACCACCCTGTAGCTGCTCTGTGACCATCATCCCCTGCGACCACCTCCCACCCCCTGCGGTCACCACCGCCAACCTGTGGTCACCTCCCTGTGATCTATGCCGTCCCCCTCCCTACCGCAGCTCCCTGTAGCCACCACAGTTCCCCTGTGTCGCTGCCGCCTCAGAGAAACACCCTGCTCACTTTCAGGGTGGCCCTGTGGACTGGATCTGACCCGCAGACCTTGTGTTTGACACCCCTACTCTAGACGCTTCTCTGGCTTGGCCATCTCTTGAATAAACCCATCCTTTCTCTTGGTTTGCAGGTCAACTTTCTAACCCAGAGCTACTCCTTCACGATGGAGCTTGAGACGCCTGTCCAGGGCCTGAAGCCTGCCTTGGTGAAAGTTTACGATTATTATGAAACTGGTGAGAAAGGGATTCCACTGGGGATAGTTCTGATCAGTGTATTTAATTCTATTGTTTTTCAAAAACTGTCTCCTTTCAAGTTTATCCCAAACTTCAAAAGTGTTGTCTAAGTGATAATGGTTTTGACACCAGTTCTTGAAAACAATCTAATGCTGTGGCCTAGCAACCTTACTGGCTATTGATCATATTAAGTGATGGAATTTGACAGTTCTTCCTCTTTTGTTTCTGTTTTCAGATGATTTTGCCATCTCAGAATACATCGCCCCCTGCAGCACAGGTGGAGTAAAAACAACAAATGATTTTTGCCAAAATTCAGACATTTTAACAAGCACTTACAAATAATTTGATTTTGCTGTTTCTGCAAAGTTGAAAACAAACTCTTCAAAAGAGCAGTTAGATCACGATAGGGCATTCTTTTAAAAGATTAATTTTGTTATAATAGCAATAGCACTTAGACATATAGCAGTTCAGAGTGCTTTACAGCACTCTCTAAGCAGTTTGCAGAGTCAGCCTATTGCCCCCAACAATCTGGATTCTCATTTCACCCACCTCAGAAGGACGGAAGGCGGAGTCAACCATGAGCTGGTGAGAATCAAACTGCCGAACTGCTGGCAATTGGCAACCAGCAAAGTTAGCCTGCAATACTGCATTCTAGCCAATGCACTACCACAACTGGAACACCGCATGAAACACCACTTTGCAATCTGTATGTAGACAAAATCTGACTGAAGCCCATTTGGGGCTCTGCACTACAGAAATCAGCTTTTCTCATGGCTGGGATAGTCTCATAGAATAGTCTGGTTTTCTGACAAAAATATTATGTTGACACCTCCCTCAAATGCCTTGGTAAGACCATACTTACATCAGTTTTGCATCCAGTTTTTGTCACCATGATATATAGAAAGTGTTGAGACTCTAGAAAGAGTGCAGAGAAGAACAACGAAGATGATTAAGGGGGTGGAAGCCAAAACATATGAAGAACAGTTGCAGAAATTGGATATGTCTTGTTTAATGAAAAGAAGAATTAGGGGTGACATGATAGCAGTCTTTCAATCTCTAAGGGTCCACCACAAAGAAAGGAGGGGGTCAACCTATTCTACAAAGCACCTGAAGGCAGGACAAGAAGCCATGGATGGAAACTAATCAAGGAGAGAAGCAACTTGGAACCAAGGAGAAATTTCTTGACCACAAGAGCAATTAATCAGTGGAACGAATTGCCTTCATATATTGTGCATGCTCCAGCACTGGAGGTTTTTAAGAAGAGATTGAGCAACCATTTGTCGGAAATGGTATAGGGCAGTGTTGGTGAACCAATGGCACACCTATGGCCCTCTCTGTGGGCACGTGCGCTGTCACTCCAGCACAGAGTTTGGGCACTCAGTCTCTAAAAGGTTCACCATCACTGGTATAGCATTTCCTTCTGGTTGGGCTGGAAGATCTCCAAGGTCCCTTCCAACTCTGTTATTCTGTAAAGCACTATTGTCAGAGCAAGAGAGAGCAACTGCTCTCAAGGCCACACCTGTTCTCTATAAGAACAAGCGAAATTCTCTTTAACCCAACATTTTCTTTTTACGGTACCAACCGATTGTTTCTGCATCCAGAAGACCAGCTTCTTCTCCTTCTATCTGGAAATCTGGAGTCCAGATACATGTTCAAGGCAGATTTTGCCTCCTGCGTGGTTTTCTTTATAATTATTTATATGGTTAATTGGTTGATTTATTATGTGTCATCAAGTCCACATCAACTCTTAGTCACTACATTGATTTTCTCCACCACTGTCTGTCCATAACATGTCCTTTCAGGTCACCCAAAGATGTCCTTATCACCAATGTCACTGAGTCCCTTGCTGCTGGTTGTCCTCTTGTCCTACTTTCCACCTTTCCCAACATCAGAGCCTTTCTAGGGAACTAGATCTTCACATAATGTCTCCAAAGTAGGATAATTCCATGGTTAAAGAGTAGCTCTCAGATAGGAAAGACCAGGGTCACGTGAATTTCCACTTAAACTGATTTATAATTCATGCCAATGCAGCCAGAATTAAGATTGCTGGGAGAAAGATCAACAATCTCAGGTAAGCAGATGATACCACCCTAACGGCAGAAAGTGAAGAGGAATGAAAGAGTCTCTTGATGAGGGTGAAAGAGGAGAGTGCAAAAGTTGGATTGAAGCTCATCATGGCATCCTGCCCCATCCCTCCTTGGCAAATAGAAGCAGAAGAAATGGAAGCAGTGACAGACTTGATTTTCTTGGACTCCAAAATTACTGCAGATGGTGACTGTAGCCAGGAAATTAAAAGATACTTGCTTCTTGGGAGGAAAGCTATGGAAAACCTAAACTGCATATCAAAAAGCAAAGACATCACTCTGTTAACAAAGATCTGTATAGTCAAAGCCATGGTTTTCCCAGTTGCCATGTATGGCTGTGAGAGTTGGACTATAAGGAAGGCTGAATGTTGAAAAATCGATGCCTTTGAGTTGTGTTGCTGGAGAAGACTCTGGAGAGCCCCTTGGACTGCAAGCGATCCAATCAGTCAGTCCTGGAAGAAATCTCCCCTGACTGTTCCCTTAGAAGGACAAATGATGAAGCTGAGACTCGGATATTTTGGCCACCTCATGAGAAGAGAGGACTCATTAGAGAAGGATGTGATGCTGGGAAAGATGGGAGGCCTGGAAAAGGGGATGGCAGAGAATGAGATGGCTAGATGGTGTCACCTATGCAACAGGCATGAGTTTGGGCAGAGAGCAGGAGGCTGTGAAGAACAGAGAGGACTGGCGGGCTATGGTCCATGGGGTTGCAAAGAGTTGGACACAACTTAGTGACTAAACAACAAAATACACAGCAATCTACTCAACTAATGATTAGCACTAGTTGGTGCTAATAAGGGGCTAAAGGAATTCAAGGGGAATGCATTGGATTTAGTCTGTTTGTGGCTATGAAGAGATTCTTGTCTGAGTCCCCCCACAAGTTCTACCATTCCTCCTACAGTACCACAAATGAACACTCCAGACTGGGTTAGATTTTTTTGTTCGATATTTATTATTTATATATTTATTTGTCAAGGCTTTTCAACTTCCCCAAAGCTGAAACTCTCTGCATGGTTGGTTGGCAATAAAGCACACTAAGAAAACCATAATTTTAGCAAAGACATATCCAATCAAATCAAGTGTGAAATAAAAATGCCACATAAATCAGTCAGCGGCCCAGTGACCATTCAAAATCTAAATCAATCCAGGTTAAAAGCCAATTTAAAATCCAGGGAACATGGAAAATGTCTTCACCTGGTGCCAAACTGAGACTCATATGAACATCTGTCGTGACTTCCTAGGGAATAATTCCACACACAGGGTGCTGCTACCATAGAAAAATCTCCCTCCCCTGTGAAGACCATCTCAAGTTCCTTGATTTGGGGGGGGGGGACACCAAAATAATACAATGCTAAAATCCACTTGCATAGGCACTCAACCCCTTCAAAAAACCAGTCTTACTGGTACAGGTAATGCTTGTGAACAATTTTGCTGAATCTCCACTTCTGACAATTTTCACGCTTTTTCTTCCACAGATGTCAAAAAAACCATTAACCAAGAAGATCTCTGGCCAAACCATAACTATTGACCAAGGAAGAGAATCAACCATGGTTATTACCTATTCCCCCCCCTAAACAAACAAAGAAAAAACACTGGAAGTGTGTGCACAGCATTCACCGTCTTCCAACAGACTGGCCACTTACATTTTCACCAGTTATGGTAACAGAATACAGGGGTGCAGATCGCCACTGGAGATCCAGAGCAGAAATATTTTTACTTTCTCCAATCGGTGTATGAAATAAAGTCCATCGGGGTCTCTCAAGTGAATCCTTAATTTGAGAATGTGTCCAGAGATGTCTGCAGGGAGTGTCAGGGTGCGAGAGGCAGGTTTGCTAAGAGCTGCTCTCAAAATTGGAGAGAAACCAGAAAAATCATCCAGGCTGGGGAATCAAGGTGGGGGATCTCAGGAAGCCAAAGCAAATCAAGGGGAAAAAAATCTGATATGAATTAATATTTAATGCAGTAAATGGATAAATTTATATAAATTATATTTGGCTGGTGAAGGTATGAAACAGCAGTGCACCCTCTGATATGTACATGTACATCTATATTGACATAGATATTCAAGATCATTCTCAAGCATATGGGAGAAGCATTTAAAATTATGATTCAAAAAGTCAACAGGCGAGCTTCACATTTCTCTGAAATTTAACTTTAATTGTTTCTCAATTTTGACTATTTGAAGATGTGGGGTCAAATCCAGCCAAAATGGGGAAACTAAAAATGGACTGTTATGAGACTGTTTATTAAGAAGCCATTTTTACAAATTCAATACTCCTTTTATTAGACTCTCTTGTAATGAAAAGGACCTTTCCCTTTCCCTTTCCCTTTCCCTTTCCCTTTCCCTTTCCCTTTCCCTTTCCCTTTCCCTTTCCCTTTCCCTTT
>JANHFO010003184.1:41313-52311 GCA_032468095.1 Pareas carinatus | reverse complement strand
TATTGGTGGTCCTTGGGATTTCAGATTATGAATTTGGTGGTCCCTGAGGTCAAAAAGGTTGGCGACCACTGTTCTAGACTAATAGCTGTCCAATCTCATCTTTAAAATCTTCATTTATGGAGCACCCACAACCTCTGCAGGTAAGCTGGTCCACTGATCAATTGTTCTAACAGTCAGGAAACCTCTCCTTAAGTCTAGGTTGGATCACATTTTGTTAAACTTTCCCCACCTTACATCCTGTCTTCCCATCAGGTGATTTGGAGAATAGGTTGTACTCCTTCTCTCTGTGACAGCCCCTCAAACATTGAAAGACTGCTATCATGTCACCCCTAGTCCTTCTCTTCATTAGACTAGACATTTTCAGTTTCCATAGCTGTTTATTGCATGATTTATCCTCCAGTCTCATAATTGTCTTTGTTGCCCTTGTCTGCACGCTTTCTAGAATTTCAACATTTTTGGGGGTATCGTGATGATCAAAACTGGAGGTAACATTTCAAGTGTGGTCTCACCAGTGCAGTATAAAGCAGTACTAACACTTCATGTGACCTTGATACTATCCCTCTGTTGATGCAACCTAAGACTGCATTGGCCTTTTGGGCAGCTGAAACACTGTTTGATCATATTTAAGCTATTGTCCACTAGGATTTCAAGATCCGTCTCACAGTTACTTCTGTTGAGCTACCTATTCTATACCTGTGCATGTGGTTTTTCTTACCTAAGTGTAAAACCTTACTTTTCTCACCACTGAATTGCATTTCAATAAAGACTGAGGCAGTTGAGGGGCACTGCATGAAATGGTGGAAGTCAGAGTAAAACGTACCGTGGGTTGCATTGGCATCCACAGAGGGTTGAGGGACAAAAAAAGGCATTGAGATCTTGAAAAGGAAACTATGCCCCTTAGTTAGTTGTATGCAACATTGCAATGAAAATGGAAATGGATAGAGTTTGCATTGCTACTTCAGAATGCATGCTTAATTATTTTGTTGTCCTCTTGGTTAAGAACAGATAGATACTTATGGTGAGTAATGACGAGACAGAAAAACAGAGCAGTCATAAAAAAAACTAAGGAAGAAAAGCAGTAAGGAAATAATTTAAAAGTGGGGAGAGGAACTACAAGTGAGGAGTATAAAACAGAGTGGTGAAAGGAAGTATTAGCCAGAAAAAGCCATTGGGGCAAGAAAGGAGATGTATTATGCTAGCAATCAATGAAAGCAGTAATTAAGTTTGCAGTCCTGTATATCCATTGTGGGGAGACGACCTCATTGTAAATGTAGTCAGACTTATTTTTGAGTAAATATGCTTAGGAATTTCCTGCTAACATGTTGCAATGAAGGAAATGTAATGAATATCACCTTTTAATAGGAGGCAGACCAACTTTTAAAGCAACGTTTTAGCAATTTGAGTATACTGTTATCACGCACCTGCAGTGAATTACATAACATGGCACTGCCCTTACTCAAGGATTAATACTGTACCCACAATGACATAACAGAAAGTGACTTCAAGACCTTGTTTTGGGTTCACCATCTTCTTTTTAGAGCTTTCTCTGTTTTATAAAATTATCCTATAACATGGAATGATTTAGTGCATGCACAGAAATCCATGTGATACTTCCTATGTGAAACTGCATCACACTTTATAGAGGTTTTTTAAAAATTCCTTTTCAGTTTTTTCCATCCAACAGAATGTCAGAAACAAATGCAAAAGGACTTGGAATCTATCTGATTTTCATCAGGATTATCCTCTGAAAATGGAAAGGAGAGGATCACCTTTGTTATCGGGAGCCAGCCACAGAAAAAGGAAATTTGAAAATAGAGTAAACCCAGTCCAAGGGCTGCTGAGAAAAGCATGTACTCAATGCATCCATACAGAACAGTTTCTCAACCTTGGCAGTTTGAAGGCAGGTGGACTTCACCAAGCTGGCTAGGGAATTCTGGGAGATGAGGTCCACTCATCTTCAAGTTGCTGAGGTTGAGAAACACTAGTATGAAAATTCAGCTGGGCAGGTCCTGCTCTGCACACATACACACACAGGTGCAACAGGAGGGAAATTGTGCAGACACAATATATTCCTTTGTTGCATAGAAGGAAATACCAAACCGCTGATGGCCACTTCTGCTAAAAGGGCTGGAAAAAATTCTAGAAGCCCTGCTTTGCAAAGATTTCCTAACTTGCTTATGTGTTCCGTTCCCAAGAGATTCTAGCTTGGACAAAGAATACTCTATTCCTGATGGCATTTTTGTTGATGTTTTTAAAGGCAGTCCCCCCCCCCCAGATTTACTCTGACATCTAGAAAACAAATTCATTTATTTCACTGATTCCTACATTGGTCTTTTAATGCAAATTTATTTCTCTTATTTCACACTGACAGTGATCTAAATATTTCAGAAGTCAGCTTGGTACTGCCAACCAGGATTCTCTTCCTGGATGATAGAGATGTCCATCTCCATGACTTATCATCGTAAAGAAATTCTAGAGTGCAATGTTTTACAATGACCCAGGGCAAAGGTAAGGCATGTTCATGTTGTTACCGAACCATCTTTCATAATATGTTATTTTAATACAGCTGGCATGACAAGCTTAGTTAATCCATGCTACCGAAGTATTTCTATTGGCCAATTCATCGGGTTTTCTTTGGGACTGGTATTCTTGCAAGTTGCAAGAAAAGTCTTGTTCCATTGTTCCCTCTACTTTCCCCATTAACAAGGTGATTATATTAGTAGCTGACTCAGAGAAGGCACACTATGGTAAGCTTCAAAATTTCCTCTTTCATCCATCTGCTTGCACAGATTAATTGGCTTTCTCTGAAAGTTAGTTTAGGGAAAGGAAGGCAACTTCACAATGGTTATACAGTACACATAATTGTATCAAGACAACTTTAAAGTACAGAAACTGTTTTGGGCAAGTTGAGTAATACATAGGTGAAGAACTTTGACACCTCGAGGAGAGGATATGTTCATAAAAATATGACATACAAGAATATTTTATAATTTTGGAGAAAAGATTGAATCATCTCCCCCAAATTATAAAATATTTATGTTACTTTCTCTGTACATTGCATTCCAAATATACATGAAAGGAATAAAGAAATCCCAAGCACAAAAAGAAACTATTGCATTGTTAAATCAGATATGCCAAAGGCATGCTGGGTGCTGGGTCTGAGATGGTCAGATCTCATTTTGCTCTCTTGCTATCTACATCTTCTCAGTAAAGTTTACTAAGCTTTCTTTACTGTGGGGGATGTTGGAGCAGGTCTTTACAGGTTTATCCAACCTCACTTTCTAAACAATCTTGGATTTATAATTATTTTAAAGTTAAAAGAGGTATTCCAAGCTACAAGTTTGAAAGACTACTTGGTGAATAAAATTCATTTCAAACTAGATTATTTTTTCTAAAAAAATAGAAACTAAACAGTAAAAAAACTAACTAAGAATTTAATTTAAGAAAATTTTAAATAAACTATGGGACCATATGACTTTATGATATTAGGACTTTTTGCTAAATCTTTTGAAACAAGTAAATAAACAAAACTAGTTTTTTGTGAAAACATAAATTGTTTAGTCTACTAGGTCCTTCCTGAACTTCCCTTTCTCCCTCTCTCCCTCCTTTCCCTCCCTCTCTTCCTCCCTCCCTTTCTTTTTCTTCACCCAGTTGCATTCTGGATAGTGGCTCCTTATGAAGCAACTTCAGGAACTGAAGAGTTTTTTTGCAACCAACATGCAATTGGGAGTTACAAGTTGGGGAGCTGGAGGCCTGGGGATTTCAATCAACCTTACACCCATAATGCAGCTTCATCATAAGGTTCACAAAATCCTCGTTTTCTTAGTCACTGTTGGATGTAATCAATTGACAAAGAGAGATTTTTCTGAATGGCAGGATAAAAGAAATTCACTTGGGAATTTATGACCCAAATGAGGATAAAGTAATGTTTTATAAAGAATGTATGGACAGGCTAATGGACTTTTCTTAGTTCTTTGAGATGGAGGTTAAATGAGCAAGCTTGCATTTCAACATCTTTCTTGTCAAACTTCTGACTTCCATTCTCATCAGTATCTGAAAAGGAAGTTCACCTTGCAACATTTTATGTTCCACCTTCAGTTTACATGATGCATAAGAAACTATCTACCAATGTTAAACATGCAAGGCCTGGTAAAGAAAAATCCTATATTTTTGTTCAGGCTTGGAGGAGGATGATTTTTCTGTAAAGCTTCTCTGTTTCTTTGGCTCACAGTTCCAGCTGATTCATACCACTTGCTAATGTACCAAAATCACAAACATTTTTCTGGATTGTGATAGCTATCTCAAGTGCTTCACAACGTGCCAGAGCAAAGCCATTCTCATGTTACAGAAAGCATTGTTATTATTATAAGATCTAAACCTATAGAAGAAAAATGTTTTATAGTCACTAGCATAAGTGTGTATTTTCTTTTAAGGAAAAATGATTAAGATTTTATGCTTCTGTCCTCCCTTATCCTCAGTGAACACTAATAGAAGGATTCCTGAGAAGGGGCATCATTATTCATGGCAATGCCCTTTCTTTCTGTACAAAACCACTCAAAGCTATATGCATAAAATTTACTAAGCAGGGTTAGACCTGCTCATATGGCCAGTATTGCTGTTAGGGGAAAATAGACTTAAAACTCTGTTTTTCATTAGATATTACCCATACTCTTTCCTGTCTCCTTCATCACTGTATGCCATGCAAGATCAAAATGGCGGTTTCCTTAATTAGCTCAACCCCACTGCATGTTCATAGCCCTGGGATTTTGGGTTAGAATTTTTCCATGTTTATATTCATGTTATATTTCTCATATTCTCTATCTATATTATCATGTCAAGCACCTTTCCCATAATATCTACAGGACAAGAGCTCTATTTCAATATCTATTGGACAATATCTATTCCAGAGCTCTGACTGGAAAAACTGACTGCAAGAATTAGAATGAAACCTAGAAAGCATAAAGCCGAAAGCATATTTATTTTATGTTTATGGTTCGTGCATCTCATAGATATCCTCCTTGTTTCTATTGCTGGTTTTCACATCCTTTTCTCCTATTCTTACTTTTTTCTTTCCATTCTCCATTCTGTTTTTTTCTCCAATTCCTGCTTACTTTCCTTTAAAAACAAGGTCTCTAGTTAAGTAATCAACAAATATTGAAATGCAAACTTTTATTCAGATTAATAACAGATTGCGTTACCTCATTAGGGTACTTTGGGACAGAATTGTGGTAGACATTTTATCCTCAGCTGATGAATACATAACATTCTTTGGCTCAAATCTAGTCAACCCTGGCCAGATTATTCTCGTATGTGAGATAATTGAACACTTAACAGTAATTTAAAACACCGTTAAAAACTACAACTAATTTTTGGATCCTTCTTTCAGAGATCAAAATGCATACTTATAAAGCTGTCAGCCCCACAATGGTGGTTAGTTAAAAAACATACATGATGTACTTTTATTACAGTGAGGTATAATAGCTGAGTCTTGAAAGCCTGTCAAAGTTTCTCTCAGTCTCATCTGTTGAAAGAAAAATCTGGTCTAGTTTCAGGCTGCGAGAAGGACACTGAAGAAATAAATTGGAAGCAGGATGCATGAAAGAGGTCTCCATTTAATTTAGTAGCCAGAAACAAACAGTGGCAACAGCATGTTTTTGGGGTAGCTGACAAAATGGGGTTGGAAGCAGGTGACCTTTTATACATTTTTGGGACTTTGTGATTGAGTTGCTTGTGCAACACTATGCTTTTTAATATTTGACTTTGCCAAATTCCTATGAGGTCAGCTGGGGGTCATGGCTGATTCTGCAGGCAAATGGGAAATGCAAATGGTAGGTGTTTGTTTGAGTTAAACTTGTCTATTGTGTTGTTTATCTGGAGTTTCTGGTTCCTGTTTGTGTCAGAGTATTCATGGTCTGGAATGTCTGCATGGATACAAGTCAGCCAATGGGGGCTGTGCAAGTTTGGGAGAAGCAAAATATGTGCTGATAATAGTGGATGACTATAGCAGATTTGGATTCTGCTATTTACTAAAGAGTAAAATAGAGGTGCTACAGAAATTTAAGCAATGAGTAAGCTTTGTAGAAAGAAGATACAAACAACAGGTGTGTCAGTTGCAAACTGACAGAGGTTCAGAATTTATGTCCATACGTTTTCAACAGTGGTTGAATCAATTAGAGATAAAACACAGACACACAAATCCATCTACAGCAGCCGAGAATGGAGTTGCAGATTGATGGAACGGAGTCTTACAAACCATGAAGGATTCACTGCTGGAAGACTCTGATCTGAGCAGGTTATATTGGGGTGAAGCCATGTTGACTGCTAATTATTTAATAAATAGACTGTGGAGTTCATTCATAAATGATACTCCGTATGCAGTGCTATATGTAGGAAACCATCTCTGGCACATTTAAGGGTTTTTGGAAGCAATGTATGGGTGCATATTCCAAAGGCAACTAGAAGAAAGGGGCAACCAAAGGCTAGGAAGTTCAGGTTTATGGGCTATGAGCCAGGCTCAAAGAGCTATCGCTTTAGCAATGTAAGCAAAAGATTTGGATGCACAGGTCCATGAAGTTGTGATAATTTTCAAGGATAATGCTGCATGCATAAAGATGACAACTGGTGAAAGGGTGAAAAATAGAAGCAAGCATGTAGACATTAAGTATTGTAATGTCAGAGAACCCATCAAAGGAAAATTAATCAGCCTGCTTCACTGTTTTTCAGAGAACAATTTGACAGATGTAATGGCCAAGTCATTGGGTTGTGTGCACCATGGGAAAATATTAGGTCATTTGAGATTACATACATTCCAGACATGAAGAGAACAGTATCAGAGTATTCATGGTCTGAAATGTCTGCATGGATATAAGTCAGCCAATGGGGACTGTTTGGGAGTCAGCCAATGGGGACTGTTTAGAGATTGCTATATAAGAGTCTGGGTGTGGCTCAGCTTGTAGTTCTTGCTCCCATGCCAGTGTGCTCCTGTGTATGTTACCAGTTTGGCTCTCTGGTGTGTTAACTGCTGAGTTCTCTCCAGCTATGTCTACAGCATGGTGAAACTGTTTGGTATTGTATGTATGGTATTATATATATATAAATAAGTTTACAAAATCCTGCTACAACCAGTTACTTGTGTGTGTGCTTCCTGAAATTAATGCCCGCTAAAGGTTTTTTTTAGAAAGTTTTTATTATTTTCAACAAAAAACAAACACACAAAGCATAAAAGCCCATAACTCAATATTCCAATCAGCATCTGCCAACTGAATAGACATATTATCCATCACCCATCCGTACTTATTCAATCATGTTCATAAAATTTCACACCTATTCCTTCCATCTTCCATTAAACATTTAAGTTCACATTTTATAAAAAGCTATATTTCATTTATGTAAATGTTCACCTCAACCATATACTGATTTACCAGTGCTAGCCTAGATTGTAATTCTATCAATCTTACTTCACTTTTATAATGTTTATGTTAGATTTACTTTTAGGTATCCTAGATATTTCTCTGTTATTACTTCCATATCACATCTCTGCTCTTTCCGTCTTTCATCTAATTCCCCATTATTCTTCTTTACCTTAAACAAGCAAACCAATTTTCCTCCTAGTCCAGTTTAGACATCTTAAACGTTTGCTATTCAACTCCTCATTTAGGATATTCTTATCTGTCCGAATTTTTTCTATATGTTCCATATCTGGTTCTCTTTTTTCTTCAATAATGCGTCCATATCTCCCCCCTCTTCTTCTCTGCTCCTTTCTTATTTTCCTTCAAACTCTCTTGGATCTTTCTGCTGGGGTAAAGTTTCTTTCAAACTGGTGTGTACACTCCTTCCTTGGCTTGCTTCTTTGTTCTGCACTTATCATTCTGGTCCTTGGGATGGTTAACATTCTCCTTTTTAAAGCCTTTCACCTTTCCTTGAACATCCTTTGATCTTTTAAGTGAAAGTTTAGTTGTTTATTCTGAAGTATAATCACATCTCCAACAGTATGCTCTTTTTCTTCTATACTTTCTAATTTATTGATGTAGTTATTATCTATGCTGTAGTCATCCAACTTTTCTTTAAGTTCGCTTTTTTCTTTTGGCTTTAGTATACATCTGTCATCTAACTTTTGTAAAATCACTTTAAAATTAGCTTTTTGTGACCCCATAAATGTCATTAACATCTCCTGTATATGTTTTGTCATTTGTGTTGCTATTGTTATTTTTTTTGTAACTGTCTTTCTTAATACTTTCCTTATTTACAGCAGGTTTTAAGGTTTCATTTTTCTGTAAGTAAGCAATTCACAGCTGCAATCTTAAGGCCAGCTCAACTTTCACTTCACTTTTTTAATTTCTATAAAATATATCCACTAATACCTTAGGCATTTCCCCCAGTCTTATGATATGGAAATAATATATTTTAAGTTTCAATATAAGTAAAAAATTATTTTCACCTTTCTAGGCTCTTTATTTTGATCCCATATTTTCTTTTTTTATAAGTAGCCTCTTCTGTTTTCAATCACCATTTTTTCCTTCTTCCGGGCATTAGATCTTTTTAAAATCTTCTTTTTAATCAGGCAAAATATTTTTTTCGGAATAGGATTTTAGTAACTCACCCAGGCGGCTAGATGCTGATTTTTAGCTTGTTTTGGGAGCTTGCTTCCAAGCAGCTGTTTTTTCTGCTTCACAGCTCATCTGTGGCTAAATGCTGTGATGATCTCAGCCCAGCTTTGTAGATCTTCTGAGGGGCCCCTTCCCACACATACAAAGCCAGCAAATACTGATGTGCAACAGGCGTATATTCAGAGTGGCCTCTAGGAGACAGTCAATAGGCAATTAGATATTTTCCCATGCCAGGGACCCTTTGAGATGGTCAATCTGGGCCTGCAGGCTTCGACTACTTTAGGGCAATGACTAAGCAAACTATGTTAAGCTTAATACATTACAGATACAAATATCCATACCTAAAGCCAAGCCTCTCCAGACATCCTATAGCAGGATGGAACTGCGTTCTGCCTTTAAGATGTTTCTCCTCTTCTCCTTTTGGGGAAATATTCTATTCTGCCTCTTTTTAATATTCTGCAGAATATTTCATTCTGAGAAGGGAGGGGTGCCTTCCCAAATATCTTACATTAAACAAAATCAGAATAAGATTATTTTGAGTTTCTTTCTTCTGTTTCCCTCTATTTCAGAACTCTACAAAGATGCCAGTTTTTATTTATTTCATAGGACATACATTTGTCAGGGAGACCTATACTTTACAGAGTAGTCCTGATAGCCTAAGTGCTAGTTCATTCAGTTTTGTGCCTGCACACTTATCAATGGTGCACCACAGGGGGTGAACCAGCTTGGATCATCTGACTAGTGTCAGTCAGGTTGATGAAATCTTTTGGGGCCTCCTCTGCTGAACTTGCATCACGTCTGGGCAGGTCCAGCACTGGCTCCTGTTCTCCTTGTGCAGCTAGTCTTTCCCACTGGAATGGTACCCATTTATCTACTTGCAATAATGCTTTTGAACTATTGGGTGAGCAGGGCAGGAGCTAGAGGTGAGTGGTGGGAGCTCATCCTATCCTGCAACACTACCAGGGCTCAAACTGCTAGAGTATTGACCATTTCTGGCTACCAGATTCAGCGTTCTTAAGCAGCTGCACCATCACATCTCTTTTTTAATACCAGTCATCAGATACCTTCCCCAAGATCAATTCTAAATTCCTTTACAAAATAGTTGACAAATGGAATGAAACTTTTGTGCAGTGATTGTATGAAATTCAAAGTTCATGGACAGGAACCATCTCAAGAAAAGTTATGTACCAGGTAGTCCTTGACTTACTACCACAACTGAGCTCAAAATTTCAGTGGTGAATCAAAACAGTTAATTGAATTTTGTCCTATTTTACAACCTTTCTTGTCACAGTTGTCAAAGTGAATCACTGCAGTTATTAAGTTGGCAGCATGGTTAAGTGAATCTGACTTTGCTTGTCAAAGTGATCACATGACCTTGGGACACTGCAACTGTCATACATACATGCCAGTTGCCAAGCATCTGACCTTTGATCTTGTGACCACAGGGATACTGAAACAGCGTCAATAGTCAGTGTGAAAAATGATTATAGGTCATTTTTTTCCATGCTCTTTTAACTTCAAACAGTCAATAAATGAATCGCTGTAAGTCAAGGATTGCTTGTACACAAAGTCCTCAATTACAGAGCACATATTTTGGATGGAGAATGTTATGGGTTCAATTTTCAGGTAGGCCTGGAGAAATTATGACTCCA
Source organism: Pareas carinatus (assembly GCA_032468095.1). Lineage (NCBI taxonomy): Eukaryota > Metazoa > Chordata > Lepidosauria > Squamata > Pareidae > Pareas > Pareas carinatus. The sequence continues at coordinate 42,053 of JANHFO010003184.1, read as the reverse complement.
TGGGGACTTGCTGTGATATGATTCAGTTTAGGACAGCTTCCAATGGTTCTGATCTGGAATTATCAAACTTGCTATTTATGTTTACGAAATCATAGTTATACAGCAAGTACAGTAGCAGGAATACTTCATCAGAAGTAAAAAATTTCAAGCAGTTCTTTAAAAAGTAGCAGTGAATGCAGTGGGCAACAGATGGGGTTAAGCATAACTAACTCTGTATTAGATATTGACTGGGATGGGAATACATTTACCCTGGAAATTTGTTTGAGATCCTTCTCTATCCTGCGCTTATCTTCTGGAGTGTTAGCTATTTCTCCCAGCTTGCAGATTTGCTGAGTTCCCTTTCCATTCCCTCATCTAAATCACTTATGAAGACATTGAAGAGTACTGGGCCTAAGACAGAGCCTTGAGGTACCCCACTGCATACTTCCCTTTATGTAGGTGCAGTTTCATTGAAGTCTATACGATGAGTGTAGTTAGCCAGCCAGTTATTAATCCACCTGGTAGTGATACTATCTAATCCACATTTTTCTGTCTTATCAAGTAGTAGTTTGCAGTCTACTTTATCAAATATCTTACTGAAGTCCAAGTAAATTATGTCTACATTTCGCTTATCCACTAATTTAGTCACCTTGTCAAAAAATGCAATAAGATTTATCTGGCATGGAGAGAAGACTTCCGGTTCTGGAGGCAACAGGTCGTGGGAAAGCTAGCTCTGCTTCCCACGCCTGAAACCTGCTCCC
>JANHFO010003184.1:11968-23394 GCA_032468095.1 Pareas carinatus | reverse complement strand
CTGAAGAAATTCCTCACGTTTCACTCCTTCGTTGCAAGGAGCAGTCCGTGAAAGAAAAGTTTTCAGACTTTTGAAAGCAGACGGAAAATCATGTCAAGAACCCTTCAATAGCAGGGGCGCTCACCAGATGGAATAAACAATCCAAATGAACGTTGGTTCTCAAAGGCTATTTATTGTCTAGGTAGCGAGCTCTCTATAGGAAGAACAACCATTTTCAGGTTCATTTTCCATCTGGCTTCCGTGGGCGGAACTCTCCCATGGCCAGACTCAGGTCTCCTCCTCCTCATCCTATCACGAGGTGGGCATCACGAGACTTCAAAGATAAGAGGCCAGGTGCAAGGTCATCCTCAACTCCCTCCGTCTGCCTCCATGGCAACTCCAAGAAAACAGGGAGTTGACAGGAGGCCAGTACCAATCAGTAGGGGCACGGGTTCAGTAAACATGTGGTGGGATTCAGCCACCCTAACAACCTGTCCATGTCATCAGGAGTCACAGGATCAAATTCAACCCATACAAAATTCTCAAGATCTGTCCTAATCATCTTGCCAGGATCATGCCAATTGGAGTCCAAGTCCCCCCGAACTTGCACGATTTTGTCATGCTGATAACTTACAAATTCCTCGGCGCAATGTTCCAAGGGGTCCTCCCGTGCTCCTAGATGAAGCAAGGAGTGGTTCACCCTAAAGAGGGCAGCCGGGCAGTTATCTGCAGATGCAATAACAGAAGTGCGAACTCTTCGCCTCCCTGATCGCCCCTAAATAAGTCTTAATATAAGACCTAGATAGGGTTCAGTCGGACTCAGAGAGACTAGTCCTCCAATTGCACTCTAGGCATCTTTTCCGGCACTTTATCTCCCTCAGTCCCTCGGAAAACCAAGGGGCCGGGTTGGGTCTGCACTGGGTCAGAGGCTGCGAAGACACAACCCGATCCAAGGCAACACCGGCCACTCTGTTCCAGGCGACCACAAGCTCCTTGGACGGGTCATGGGATTGACCCTGGCATTGGCCCAAGCTCCCTCTGGAACCGTTCCGGGTCCATCAGGCACCTGGGGCGGAACCATCTAGTTCGTTCCGCCTCCCTGCGGCGGGGTGTGGCGCTGAGGAGTGCTTTGTTGGCTCTAGTGGCCAATGGGACTCAGGTGGCAGCGGCTATTCCCGGCAGCAGCACCAACTCCTTTCTGTTGCGGCAAGGCAGACTGAAGAGGAATTTCTTGGCAGCTTCTTCCCCCGCTGCTTCAATCGCCGCCGCCACGCTGGGGACCCGCAGCTTGGATCGGAAGACCCTGCTTTTGCTGCCCAAGCCGCCCCGGCAGCTCCCAAACGGCAGCTCTCGGCTCCCTCCGACACCCAGGAGCCGCAGCCACTCGCAAATGACGGCTCCCAGCTCCCCTCGACATCCAGTCCAGACATTTGCGAGCTGAAGCCGCCATCAGAAGCTAGCTCTCTCTCTCTCTCTCTTTCTCTCTCTCTCTCTCTCTCTCTCTCTCTCTCTCCTTATTATATATTTTTTATTCTTCTTGCACTTTCTCCGTCTTCCACTTTGTCCTGTCATCTTTTCCATTTTTAAGAATCTCCTTCTATCTTTCTTTTCTACTTGATCAAAGCAACGTCTCTCAAATAATTTGATTATTTCTTCTGCACATGCAAAAAATCTCTCACCAATCCAATCATTTTGTAGCTTGTCATTTATTGCCTCCATCTTCACTTTTTTAATTAACTATTTTCTTCTTGTTTAATTTCATGCAATCTCTACCAACCAAGTCTTACTACTCACAGTCTATAATCTAATTTTTTTTCTTTTGATATCTGTCTAATTTCAAATAAAAAACCCAGTTCTTTTAAAAAGAAAAATAACAATTTATTGTTCTCAATGAAATTCTTCAATCACTCATTTAAATCCAAAGCAAACAGCTTTTTTTTTCAAATTATAATTTTCTCAAGTAATCCACAAAAACCACAAATAGTATAACTTTGAAAATTTGTCACCTTTAGACGGTCTTCATTTTAAGTCTCCTCAGTTTCCTTTATAGCTTGACTCCCATCGATTTCAATTGCCTTTCTTTAAACTCCTTCCAGACAATATACCAATTTTCTTCAGCAGAGCAGGCTGATAAAATTCCTTTTATAGAGTAAATTTCTTACACCTTGCTTCTCATCACCAGACCAGATGTTTCCAATTTTGTTGCTTCGGTCGAAATTGTCTGTGGTTTATTGTTCTCATGCCATTCCGGGTCGCTCCAAAATGGCACCTCCACGCCGTTTCTTCCACCGGAGAATAAGAGCCAACACAGGCTCAGAACAAAACGGGACCGCCGCCCCGCTTCCCTCATCCATTGCACTCTCTCTTCCAACGCCTCCAGAGAAGGGTACGGGGCATTTTCGGGCATTTACATGCCCCCGAATGGCAGAAGGTTGCCTCAGGTCATTTATTTGCCTTAAGAATAGGTTTTTAGGGGAGAAAAAGGGGGGGAAATCGCTCAAGGGGTTTAATTATACTATGTTTCTTATTTCTGTATTTGTGGTTAAAACTTTTTTTAAAAAAAGAATAGGTTTTTCTCTAACATGTTATTTACTCAATCCAAATTGGCCAAAACCTCCTTGGATTTTTTTTCAGGAGGAAGAGTTGAATAAACTTTGCCATAGATTTATTTCATATCAGTTAATTAGTAACAAGATCCTTTCTTTGGGTGTGTTATTTGACATGTGACAAGATGATTTCTCTATAAGTGTATTAGCTTAACTTACAAAGCCAACTGAATCTCCAGGCTCCCCACCTGTGGTCTTAGAATAGCACAATCATGGCTCAGAAAAAGCTAAGCAAAGTTCTGGATGAAAAGTTGGAAGAAAATGAAAAGACTGCCCCTTCTGAACGGACATTTATGTATGATGGGGTGTTATATCCTGCCATGATCAGTTGTCCAGAAACCTTGAAAAGGGTTCATACTTTTAGAGCTTGGGAAGATGACATCATACTAGTGGCATACCCCAAAACAGGTAAGCATCACAATTTTGCAAAGAATGCTTTTTTTCTCCGTGCACATAGAATACAGAATCAAAGGGCTGAAAGGAATTTTGGAGGTCTTCTAGTCCAACTCCCTTCTCAACCCTCTTATACAATCCTGGTCAAATGTATGCATGTTTTTAACAGAATTCCTATTAAACAAAACTAGCAGGTTCCAAAACACTAGACATTTTATTGTGTTGCATTAAATATTTCTCCTTTCAAAACACCTCATTGATTACTGTTTAAAATGACATTCTTGACCTTTTGTGAATTTCTAGAAATACAGGGGTCATAAAATGAGATTGACATGTCTGCTTAAAATAATTAACTATATGAATGCCTTCAACACTGTTGTTCTGAAAATGTTAATTACATATTGTCCGAATCAATCCAATGCAATGTATGAAAATGAAATAATTCATTTTCTTACTGTTTATATAGTTTTGAAAAATGACTTTATCAGGTCCTTGGTAGGTCAAAACACTGGTGTGTTGATAAATTCTGTATTCTGTGAATATACCTCAAAAGAATTGCATATAGCTCATATATAGTCAAACTGGATAGATTTATCTATTCAAGGTTGCAAGAACTTTGATTTTGAGACCATTAATATTTCAGGCAATGTAGATTATAATACAGCTCTATCAGACAGTCTTCTATGTTTCTAAGAAGAAGATAGTTAATAGTTGCCATTTTTGCAGCAATGCTTAATGTCTAGTTACTTGTTCAGTACTGAATTCTTACTCAACAAATCTACATACCTAAAGTTACTGTGCATGTAACAGATAACTGAACTGCACTCTCCTCTCATTTTTTTTTGAAGTGTCATATTCAATCAAAGTTTATTTCTACATTTTCTCATTCTATGTTTATGTTTTCAACTCTGATATGGATGAAATGATCTATTGTCAGAATATATCTTTTTATACATTAAGTGAGAACATTTCTGTGTTTCTTTAGGTTCAAACTGGGTTGGGGAGATTTTAACACAGCTGGAAATTGCCTCTGGAAAATATAATGAAGACGAAAAGAAGCAAAGGCAGCAAACACTGGAAGAATTATCATTATTTCCTTTTCTTGAATTTGGAGATCCAGAAAAATTTGAGGTTAGAAGTTGGAGAAATACTCAGTAGCTTCTATCAAGTGGCAGAAAAGTCACATGAAAGATTTAAAAACTGAGAAGGGGTTGCAAACAGGAATGCTATTTATATAGGATAGAGCACCTTGAGATTTAACAATGTGAAATTCACTCATTAGAAAAGAAAAACAGCTGGATGGGTGCAGGAGAGATATATGATTTTTTGTGTGGGGTCTTTGTTCAGTTTAATCAGCTCACATGAATGATGTATTGTAGATCACTGGAACTTTACTACAAATAAAACCCCTTGAATATCATAACATTAAACTATAAGAAATAAGTTAAACTGGAGACAGGCAATCTTTTTGCAAGTAGGAGCTGCACTCATCTAAATATGGCTGAATTGATGGGACGTGGTGATAATTTAACACACAGTAGACACAAGGGAGCCACCACTGACAGTCAGCAGAGGCATCATTTTTAGTTTGCCTGTTTTGGGTATTAGATGAATTAATTCTATCCCAAAACTTAGCTACTCTTATTTAGTGTTTTCCCCCATTGGAATATGGAGTGAAATTGCATCTGTAAGTTTTGATAATATGCCACCAAATTTCAATGGTAAATACCCACACACTGCCAATTCAGAGACTTTACACAGGCAGTATAAAGACAAACAAGTAAAAAAAAATAGGACCTGAATGGAAGATTCTTTCAGAGCTTTTCAGCTTGTCCTTATTTTAAAATATTTTGTGCTGCTCTGTACCTTATCATGAATAGTTAGTTCAGCCCATGTCCTCTTTCATAGACTATTGTAGAAAAAATGCATTTTGTCAATAACAATCAGATAACTTAAATAGTGGAAAAGGATCCAAGTGTTCAACCCACATCTGAAAAATTTCCTCAGTCTATATCCCTATTGTACTGATGGAGACCATATCCATTTCTCTGGAATCAATTAAGGGGCCATCGTATCCAACCAATATTTCCACATCAGTTGAAAAGTTCTTGGATGCTGAATTGAACATACTGGACACAATTTAGCAAGGAAAATTTGCCCTGGAACTGTTTTAAGTAATTTAGTTCTATTAGTTGGAATGAGATGCCAAAAATCATTTTTAAACACACTGTTTGCATAACAAAGAAAAACATATTTAAAATGTTGGCTTTCCAGCTGTGTATAGTTTTTTTCTAAAGTCTCTCAATGATCCGATGTCTGTTAACCATCTCCAAACTCAAAGGCAACATGTCTTAAACCAGTGGCTAAGAATTAGAAAGCAAGAAATGAAGGACACTATTGACTTTTGCTTCACTTCCAAGTCGTCTTTTGCCTTCAGCCTGCTTGTAATGGGTGTGCATGTGAGTGGTGTTTTCAGGACCCAACCAGATAAATCAGGTACATCTCATAAATCAGATTTGTTAAAAAAGAAGAGTAGCATTGGTTTCTCTTTCAACCATGCAAAAATAATAATGTAAGCATCATGCAGCAATGTATTTCCTTCTCCCCTTTTCATCTGCTGCAAAGACTCTCAAAGAATAGCAATAGTGATAGCACTTAGACTTACATACTGCCTCATACTGCCTCATAGCACTCTCTGGACAGTTTAAAATGTCAGCATGTTCACCCAAACAATCTGGGTCCTAGTTTTACTGGCCTAAGAAGGATGGAAGGCTGAATCAAACTTGAGCCTCATCAGGATCAAACTCCAGGCTATGGGCAGAGTTTGCCTGCAATATTGCATTGTAACCACTGCACCCCAGGACTCTTCAGGTAAGGATGGAATGGAGCAAATTGATTTATAGTTTTATTGCTCTACCATTCTGAGCACATCTATCCCCTTACTTGCAAGAGCATTTCTACTGTGTCATTGCACAGTATACTGTGTATTTGAGTGTATAACATTGTGTTTGTTCTAAAATGTAGCTAAGTAAGATATATAATTTCACATATTAGAATTAATCAAATGTGTTAATTATGCAGGGGGCACAATTACTCAGCAGTTAAAGATTCTGAGCTTGTCAACTGGAGAGCTGACAGCCCAGGTTTGAGATCCAAGTGCCGGACAACAGGGTGAGCCCCCATTATTTACCCCAGCTCCTGCCTATCTAGCAGTTTAAAAGTATGCAAATGCAAGTAGATTAATAGGTACTGCTTTACTGGGAAGGTAACAGTACTCCGTGTGCCTTTGACATATAGCCATGCTGACCACATGACCATGGAAATTGTCTTTGGATAACATTGGCTCCATTGGCCAAGAAATAGAGATGAGCTCCATGTCCTTTTTTTTGTTAATTATGCTTAGATAGCAATCTCTTGTGGCTAACCAAACACAAGGGCAATTCAGAAAAAATCCTTCATTTGGTTGTCAATGACAGACACAGATACAGAACTTTTATTATATACATTAGAAAACTACAACATTACATTACTTTTTGACATAATTGCCATTCAAATTGAGGCACTTGTCATAATGTCTAACAAGGTTTGAAATTCTTTCTGCAAATAAATCTTCCCCCTGGGGATGAAGCCACCCTGTAACTGCATTGTGAAGTGCATTGCCATCATCAAAGTGGTGCGATGCAAGCATCAGGGCATACTGTCTTCCGGTATGGTGTTGGTTCACGGTAATGTTCACCTGCACACCGCTAGACACACCCAAGAGCTTTTGGAGCAGTTCTGTTGGTTGTTTTCTAATGTGTATACTAAACATTCTGTATCTGTGAGTGTCTGTCATTGATAACCAAATGGAGGTTTTTTTCCGAATTGCCCTCATAATTACCTTCTTGAGTCTTCTCTTAACAATTGGCTAGAACCAAATCTTCAAAGCACAGTTCTTTTTTCTTTTCTGGGATCTTTCTGCTACACCAGAAGTGATGACCTTTGGTCCACCAAGAACATGAAAAACTTAGCATCCAAACTAACTAAATCCAATTTAATTTGCGAGCCACATTCCCCCCACCCCAGTTCCAAAACTTCAACTCCAACTCCTTGTCTGCTGGCTCACCAGCTTGTTTTCAACATTCTATTAAACCCTCAGCATCAGATCTCTGTATATGTCAAAAAACACTTTGTCTGCTCCACCCCAATGCTTTCCCAGAGGAATTTATCACTCTCCAAATACAACAATGTGTATTGCGGATATCATGTCACAGAATGGCAGTCAGTGTCTAGCTGCTCAATTCTTTCAAATTTACACTGGACTATGGATTCTGCAGTAACCTCTGTCACATTAATAAGTATGATTTATATGAAACAATCACATAATTAGGTAGGGTCAGTCAAAAGCAACCACAGGAACTCTTGAAGAATCTCAACAGGAGTTTCATTGCTAGTTGTTTATGTAACAAGAATATCACCAAACTTTATTGTAATCTTGAAAACAGCGAGATAAAGCTTCAAGGATTCTGGGGGAGGTCAGACCTGTGCTGCTTCCTGTAGCGCAATTACTCCAAGCTCAAGCCCCTCTTGACACCTTCCTCCACCCTAGCTGGAGATTCCATCACAGCAGTTTATGCTGACCAAGATCAGTGAGACTCAACGTCTTTAAGAATGAATTTTGATATCTTTAATTTATATGTATGTACAATTTTCTTTGCATAAATGATATTAACTTCCTATTATTTTAATATTATTAAAGAGGATGGAAAAAATGCCTTCCAGAAGAGTTATAAAAACACATCTCAACGCTAAAAAGTTGCCCAAGTCTATTTTTGAAAAAAAGTCAAAAGTAAGTACCTGAATTTTCTCAATTATGATTTTATGTATCATTAGTATGTATATCATCTATCAACGAGGTGTTATCAGATAGGTTTACATAGTAAAATAGGACAAGAAGACCAAGATCATGCCAATATTTTAGGTCCTGAACTGGCCTGAAGCACAGCTATAAAAACTATATTTTATTCAAAATAAAAATTGAATGATTTCTTTTTCTGCTTTTTCAAGCAAGAAATAAAGGCGCAGCACTGAAGTTCAAAGTCTGAGTTGGTTGCAGCTTGATTTCATTATTTAGTGTTGTATAAGGCAAGTTCATCAAATTAGTGGTATCTTCACTTAATTATTCAGACTGAACCATTGTTAAAGATTTCATGTCAATTATTCTTAGCTTTGCTGCTTACAATACTTTACTTAGGAACCTGGTAAATGGAAATAGAAGAGATTAAACAGTCATTTGTTCAGAATGATACAGGATCTCCTGCTTGAACAGAGGGTTGAACTAGAAGACTTCCAATTTTAGCTGGCTGTAAACCGCCCTGAGTCCATCAGGAGAAGGGCGGTATATAAATGTAATAAAATGAAAAATGAAATGAAGGTCCCTTTCAACTGTGTTATTCTGCCATTCTGTTTTGGGATGGAACTTTTTTTAAAAAAATTACTGTATTCCTAATTTGGTAATCTTATCTTTAAACCCGATTCAGTTCATTTCCAAATACATTTGAACTTTCATACACCACTTCTTTTTTTAAAAAAGATTTTTTTTACAATTCTGACTCTGCTCTCCTAGATTTTACATTTACGTGACAATATATTTGTTGTTGTTGTTTTAAAGATGCTGGTTTTGTTTCGGAACCCAAAGGACACAGCGGTATCTTTCTTCCATTTTTCCAAAGGCATAAAGATGAGTCCTGACCAGGAAACCTGGGATGAGTTCTTTGAAGATTTCATCACTGGAAAAGGTATGCTTGGGTCTCCTTCACTGGAAAAATACACATGCTTGAAATAAGACAGAAAGCAGATTGCAGAGAGCCCTTCTAGGGCCTTATTCTATATATCTTTTATTTCCTGTACTAGCCAGCCTCATTTTAGCCTAGTATACCATGTTGTGTGAACTTGGCCTGTGAGTAACATTTACTTGATTTGTGTTTTCTGTATACATGTCCAACACGATTACAAAGAGAAATATTCTTGCTTCCCTTACCCTTTCCAAATACATTCATTTCCATTCAGGAGTAATTTCTAAGCTCCTTTGAAAAGTAATTCTCTAAAAAGTAACAGTAATCCATCTATCATTCAGTCAGAACTGAAGAAGCTTCTTGGATGAGAAGCAAACGTCTTCCTCAAGGGGGAAAAAAAACCATAGCCCAGTTGCCTCTTTAAAAAGCATCTATAAGACATTCAAGACTTAGATCAGAGGTCCCCAACCCTCACTCCATGGACAGGCACCGTCCTGTGGCATACCAGCAACTGATCTGCCAAACATCCCAAGCCCCATTCACAAGATGCAGGCAGCATGCAAAAATACGCCCCCCTCCTGTCCGCGGAAAAACCTTTTCGCATTGAACCGGTCCCTGGTGCCCAAAATGTTGGAGGCCACTGACTTAGATGACTGAGAATTTCCATAGTCATTAATTCTCTCTTATACACATTTATGTGCTCAGTTGCCATTTAATATTATTGGCTGTTAAATCAGAATGCATATTTTTCAGCATTCTAAGACTCTCATTTCACTCTCTCAGTTCTACTAGTATTGTTAATGACACAATGAAAACTATTAAGTCTATTTTAAATTCAGGTTTTCAGTTTAGTATGTGGAAAGTGACCAAATATATTTACTTTAATGAGAAAGGACATTGATAATTCAAGGACAGGTTTGACCAGAAATATCTGCAAGTGGCATCAAGCTCCCTTGATGCCACTTGCAGATACTTCTAGCAGGGGACAAACAATGAAGCCATCATTGTGGCATGATGACACATTGCTGTGTTCCTCATTTTGATGAGAATGTTGAATCTTGCAGATACTTCTGAGTGTGGTTGACTAGGTTTGAAATGACATATGGTTTGATTGGTACCCTATAAACATAAATTGGAATTATACACTGTGGATGAATGGTAAAGCAAACATAAATTTTGGTGAATAATTCAATGTTATTTAATCATGATTAACAAACAGGGGCTTCAGTAGATAGGGGGCTGTCCAGATGACAGCCATGACTATACAATCAACACCTTTTAAAAAGTGTTGTGTGAGTGAAAAAGAAAGAGTAAGACTTTGACTGAGTGGTCATAGATTTGGATTTAGATTCCCCTGTTAGCCAAGCAACCCAACAATTTAATCACAATCACAATCATAATCATAATCACAATTTATTAGATCCCAAATATTCTGACTTTACAAAGAACCACCTTACTTGGAACTGCCTCTATACTTAGATTCTACCTTAGTCTTAGGTCCTTGCTTAGGACTTGAATTTTTAAGTTTTTTAAGTTTCAGACTGTGAATCAAATTGAAGTTTGAATTAACAGCAGCAACAACAACAACAACAACAACAACAACAACAACATCTATGATTTAAATTATGTATGGCAATCAATATTTGATAAAAATAATAAAGTGGAATAGAAAGGGTAGAGTAAGAGATTATATTGGAATCAATATAAAATATTTATGGAAAAAATGAATAGGTAGACGTTTGCTTATTTTCTGGGTTTGTGGGGCCAAACACTAAAATAAACATCCACTCTATTATAGATAAATGATTAAAATGTTCTGCTTAATTCATATCAGTGGCCTATGGATCTTATTTTGACCATATTACTGAATGGAACAAATATCTGGATGACAGCAATATATTTTTTATTACCTATGAGGAAATAAAAGAGGTATGTTTTTATCATTTAAAACATTTATATTTAATTTAATAATAAAATTAGATCTGGCCAAGTACTATATCTAGTAACAGTCACTCAAGCACTTGTCATTTCCTGCCTGAATTATTGCAACACTCTCTACATGGGGCTCCCCTTGAATCGTACCCGAAGACTTCAGCTGGTTCAGAATGCGGCCGCGCGAGGGATTATGAAGGTCAGGGGTCATGCCCATGTGACCCCTCTCCTGCGCAAGCTGCACTGGCTGCTTGTGGTATTCTGAGTGCGTTTAAGGTGTTGGTTACCATCTTTAAAGCACTCCATGGCTTAGGGTCAGGGTATTTGCAGGAATGCCTGTTCCCAACTAATATGTCCCACCGACCGGTCCGCTCCCACAGAGAGGGCTTCATCAGTGTGCCGTCAGCCAGACAATGTCGGCTGGTGACCCCCAGGGTCAGAGCCTTCTCTGTGGCAGCTTTGACCTTGTGGAACAAGCTCCCCCCGGAGATACGTACTATCTCTGATCTCTGGGTCTTTCGGCGTGCTCTCAAGACTTATCTTTTTATTCAGACCGGGCTGTCTTGATTTCCCATATGTTTCCCTGGGGTGGGTTTTTTAATTGGTTTTAACTGGGTTTTATTCTCTTAAATTGGTTTTAAAGTTGGACAGCACATATTTAATTATTTCAACTGGTTTTTAATGTTATATCTGTTATTTGTATGTTTTAATGCCTGTACACCGCCCTGAGTCCTTCGGGAGT
>JANHFO010003183.1:62944-73642 GCA_032468095.1 Pareas carinatus | reverse complement strand
ACTTGCTGTTTGTTTTAAACAGCTGCCCCCACCACCAGCAGCCTTCTGAATTTTGAAATTCTGTGCCTTGGGAACTCACTTCTATGGTACATGGCAGGCATGCTTTGGCTGGCATTTTTTTGTTAAAGTTTAAAAAAGGCACCGGGCAGAGCAAATGCAGAGTAGTTTAGTGCAGAGGTTGGAGGCTCCATGGCAAGTTGATAGGAGGGGTCCGCAGACAGGTCAAGAAAAAATTTGGAAAAAACAATATACATCAATTGTCGATTAGTAATTAGTTGAATTTGTGGGAACAGGATCCGCCGTGTAGCAACATGTTTTGGGATCCGCAGCTTGAAAAAGGTTGGAAACCTCTGATCAAGGGTGATCCATCAGCTGTGATGGATCCTGCATGTATAGAAGCAATATATCTTTGAGTAAGGTAGTAAGAACGCTGCACATGGCTCAGGCTTTGTCTAGTGGCTCCTGTTGGAAACAGATTGCTAATATTAGAGGTAAATTGCTAAAATTAGAGATTTTCCTTCACATTCTTCTTCCTTTCCTGCAACCATGATATATGGATCATTTGTAGTGTGGTAGCTGCTTATGCGTTGACGCTAGAGGAAGATTGCTATTATTTTACAGAGGTGAACATGGAAATCTGAATCATGTCTGCTGTCTCATCTACTCATAAACATCTGTTGAAAACTCTGCTGGAATAACATAAATAATTAAAAAAGGAAACCAAGAATTGGGAGACCACTTTCTTGTCTCACCAAGTTTCAACTGGGATTCCAGATGGGTAGAGACTGATTTTTCAAACAAGAATATGCATCTTTGATCACTTTCAGAATCTTCAGTCTTTCACTGCTGATACAACATTCATTTCAGTAGAGAAACATACGTGACCAACATCTGTATCATTTGTATTCTATGTATATGAAGGGTATTATTGTTCCTATTATGCTGTAACCAAACTTAACTTTTAGAGGACGGATTCAAATGAAGATTTCTCTCCGAAGCTTTGATGAGATCATGGCTTGGGGCTTAAACGCATCTGGAGTTTGGCTGCTCCAGATGCTAAAAGATCCTCCGGCTAAACAACATGTCAGACTGGAGGATCAGAAAGATTCTCTCTGGGAGGATTGCTAGAATTGTCATTGCCAGATGCAGTAGCACTCTGTCGGCCCACCTGTTTCTCTGACAAACTATCCTCGTTGCAGACGAGTGGCACCGTGCGCGATAGGAACCGTAGTCCAGCTGTTCTAGGGACACCGCCTGTGCAGGTAGTGCTCAATTACGACCACAGTTGGGTTGAGAATTTCTGTTGCCGTGCAACAGTTGAGTGAGTTGCATCTGATTTTATGACTTTTTCTGCCCTGGTTGTTAAGGGAATCGTGCGGTTGTTAAGCGAATCCAGCTTCCCTCCATTGACTTTGTCAGAAGCTGGCTGGGAAAGTTGCAAGTGGCAATCGTGTGACCCCGGGGATGCTGCCGCTGTCATGCATCCATGCTGGTTGCCAAGTGGCTGAATTTTGATCACGGGATAATGGAGATGCCGCCATATGTAAAGGGGTGGCCTTTTCTCCCAGAGCCATTGTAAGTTTGGATGGTCTCTGAACGAATGGTTTTGCAAGGACTACCTGTAGAAGATTGAAATAAATAAACCCAAATCAGATTCTGGCAATGGTGGCCAGAATTGGCCTGCAGCCAGTTTTGTTGGTCAGTTGGGCTTTTGACTCTTGGACCCTGGAAAGGAGGTGTTACACCTCTGTATAGGATAGCGCACACTCCCTTGTCCAATAATACCTCATCTTTATGCCACATCTTAACAGGAGCAAGGGGTCTTCTAATACCCTGTTTCCCTAACTGGAAAATAAGCCCTGGCATGATTTTTCAGGATGCCAGTAATAGAAGTCCTACCCCCAAAATAATCCCCGATTAAGATTGTCAGTCAGACGGATGCATTTAGTACTGTATTTTCCCCCAAACTAAGATCTAACCAGAAAGTAAGACCTAATGCGTCTTTTGGAGCAAAAAATAGTTTTAACACCTAGTCTTATTTTTGGGGAAACATGGTATGTAAGGAGAGATGGTTATGGAGTGTGCTTGCAGATCAACATTTGGGTTTTGTCCTATGAGTAAAGTTTATGTCGCTTGTTCAATCTGACACATGGATCAGTGGCAAAAGCAATGCATGAAAACCTTGCGGCTTGTGGATGCAATCTGTGGATGCCATGATTTGAAACCAGCACGGTTGGTGCTTGGAAAACTCCTTTCAAAAAGCGCCTGCCTACAAGAATGTCTAAAGCAGAGGGAATTTAGAAAAAAGAGCAGAGAAGAGCAACAAAGATGATTAGGGAACTGGAGGATAAAACATACGAAGAACGGTTGCAGAAATTGGGTATGTCCAGTTTAATGAAGAGAAGGACGTGGGGTGACACGAGAGCAGCGTCCCAGTATTTGAGGGGCCACCACAAAAAAGAGGTGGCCAGCCTATTCTCCAAAGCACCTGAAGGCAGGACAAGAAGCAACGGATGGAAACTAATCAAGGAGAGAATCATCCGAGAATGAAGGAGGAATTTCCTAACAGGGAGAACAATTCATCGGTGGAACGACTTGCCTCCAGAAGTTGTGGGTGCTCCAACACTGGAGGTTTTTAAGAAGAGATTGGACCGCCATTTGTCTGAAACGGTGTAGAGTTTCTTACTTGAGGAGAGGGTTGAACTAGAGGATCTCCAAGGTCCCTTCCAGCTGTGTTATGCTGGACTCTGTTAAAGTCAAGATGATAGTGTGCTTTTGCAACTGAGCCTGACAGTCACTGACTGTGACTTCAGTTTTTGCCGGAACCCAGCGTTGGCTTCCGGTTTCCAGCAAAAACGGCTCCATGATGAAGAATGGGCTTGCTTAACGGCAACAGTGTTTGCTTTACTATTGTGATGTTTACTTTACGAATATGGCATGCGCTTAATGACCGCTGGAAAAAAGTTTGTAAAATTCGATCAGGTCACGTGGTGACCTGCTTTACAACCATTGCAAAAAAATCTCCCTTTGACAACCCTGTAATCCTTTAATTCGGGGTAGAGTCAGGACGATTGAGTGCAGCTGAGCATTTACCAGCTGGATGCCTTTCCTGATGCCTATGTGGAGTTCACAGCAGAATTTTTTTTCTAGGGGACCATCTGCTGCTACCTAAGATTGAATCCTCAACCTTCCAAGTGGAAAGCAAGTGTCTTCACCAGTAGGCCGCCATTACAACACAACTGTAATTGTGGGGCTCCATTGTGCTCAACTTGAGGACTTCCTATGTGCATCCTATGCATAGTTCCTGTAAAAAAGGGCAGCAGGTCTTCAGTTGCACTCGCTATCTTGATTTTATGGAGGTTTCCTCTCATCTCATAGATGCTTGTCCCTGATCCCTAGAAACGTCAAAGACTTATTTTCCCTTCCTCTCTCCCTTTGCAAACTGCAATTAAATGCACACATAATCTTTTGAAGCGATAGAAATTGGGGATCTGTAAGAAAGCATTGCAGGACAGGAAGATAAAATAGTATGCTGTTTTGGGCCTTTGTAGAATCCATCTTCTGATTCTGACATCTCCCATTGTAGCATTCCCTTCCATCCATAGCTATATATCTTGTCCCCAAACAGAACCTGAGCTGGGGCTTTCGTACCCACGCCCTGCCCACCCGTTCCCATAAATCCCACTGCTGACACCATGATCTCTGCTAAGGACAAGCCAAAGGCTCCCAAAGACAGCATGACACTTCTTCCCTGCTTCTACTTTGTCGAGGTAAGGACACAAAAAATAATATTTAATGGTTCCCCTACCCACCATCCCCTACCGCATGAACAGGAAGAGGATGGAGGCTCAGGTGTCTCAAAGGTTTAAGCTGGGCAGCCAAGCTTGGGGGGGTGGGAAATGTTGAACCCCCATGTCTCTTCAGCTCCCAGATGTGGCCACTGTGGCTTATTAGCACAGACCTGATTTATCCACTCTTTGTCCCGGCGCAATCTCTTCGTTTACTTCCTGCCTCCAGTTGCCCATCGTCGCCTCCTCCATCGTGACTCTCTACTTCCTGGAGCTGACAGACCTCTTCAGGCCAGCCAAGGTGGGCTTCCAGTGTTACGACCGAGCCCTTTCCATGCCCTACGTGGAAAGCAATGAAGAAATGATCCCTCTGCTGATGCTGCTAAGCTTAGCATTTGCAGCTCCTGCAGCTTCGGTGAGTATTTGTTTGTTTGTATCCTGCCTTTATCATTTCTATAAATAAGTCATGGTGTTATGACATGCCTAATACTCCCTCCTCTTATTATCCCAACAACAACAACAACCCTGTGAAGTGGGTTGGACCGAGAGAGAGAGAGTGGCCCAAGGTTATCCAACCGGCTTTGACGACTAACTCATTAGAGCTCACAGCCTCCCGGTGATTGGCCCAGAGTCACCCAGTCAGTTTTCATGCCTAAGGCTAGAAAGTCTCCTGGTTTCTAGGCTAGCACCTTAGCCAAACTGGTTCTTGGACCATGGTACAATTTATCTCCTCCTCTTTTATGTACTGGATTTATCACCTGCCTTTATCTTGTACAACTCAAGATGGTGTACATCATGCTCTCTCTTCCTGTTTTTTGCACAGCAGGTTAGGTTGAGAGGGAGGGGCTAGTCTAAAGCAGAGGTTTTCAATCTTTTCAAGCTGCGGACCTCAAAGCGTGTTGTTGCTACATGGAGGACCCCCATTCCCACAAATTCAACTAGTTATTCATCGTCTATTCATGTATACTACTTTTTCCAAATTTTTCTTGACCTGTCTGTGGACCCCGCCCTGGCAACTTGCTAGGGACCCCAATGAGTCCACGGACCACAGGTTGAAAACCTCTAGTCAGAAGGACTCCCATTGACTTCCATGCCTCAGGGAGGAATAGAACCCATAGGTCCTTGGTTTCAGTCTAGCTTCCGTATCGCTTAACCTTGGCAACTTTGAGATGTGTGGAGAACTTTAAGAATTCTGAGAACTCCCAGAATTCTCCAGCAAGCGTGATGACTGGAGGATTCTGAGAGTTGAAGTCCACACATCTTACAAGATTGAGAAACACTGGTTCAGCACCTTAGCCTGTAACCCGCACTGGCTCTTGGTTCAGACTTTTCATCCTGTTTGCTCTTTGGAAAACTCATATCCAAAATAGCCATTCTCCAGGGTTTCTACAGTGGAGTAAGGGATTCAAGATGGCATCTGAACCTATGGGGTCAAGTCCTACTCTCTCACCCTGAAGAAGACCACACGAATAATTAACATCAGTCTATCCCTCCCCGCCCCCCATAGCTCCCTCAGGAACACAAGGCAACATTCTCCAACAGGGTCCCTCCACATGGTTTGGGACTACAATTCCTAGTCGCCCTCTGGGAGTTAAAGACCCAAGGCATCTGGTAGAGAGCTGGGTTGGAAGAAGGTGGCATACATGGATTCTGCTGGATCAGTTCCCAAACCCAGATGAACTTGAAAGGAAGAGTCCTCCTGCTTACTTTTTCTATCTAATTTGGCCCTCTGAGTTGGATTGCTGGTCAGAAAGTCCATTGGATCCGCCAGGGGAAGCTTGCAGACCCATCCTAAAGATTAGAAACGAGGGTTGTGCGGCAGTTCAGACTGAAAAGGCAACACGTGATTGAGCGGATCCATGGGCCCATCTAATTCCTCATGCTGGCTGGGGGAATTCTGGGAGTTGAAGTCCATCCTCAAATAAGAGAGTCCAGGGCAGGCAAATGGAAGGAAGGAGCTGCCATCTGACGCCGCTGCTTTGCTTGGCAGATCATGGTGGGCGAAGGCATCGTGTACTGTTTGCAGTCGAAGATGAAAGGCCGTAGCAACACCGAAGGCAGCATAAATGCCGGTGGTTGTAATTTCAACTCCTTTCTCCGCAGGACGGTCCGGTTTGTGGGTAAGCCTGTGTCCACCCTTCCTGTTTTGAGAACCAAATGTCCAGATGTTGCCCCAATCACACAGTTGAAGCTGACATTTGGCTTTTTGGACCAACCCATGTGTTGTGTTTGGTGGTGAGGCAGTAACAAGGCCTGTGTTGAAGCAGAACTCCATTATTAACACTAGAAGTAACTTGAAGCAGAGGACAGACAGAAGCGGCTGTGCACTTGCGTTTATACATTGGCAGCTAACAGCTGTAATCAATCAAGACGCTAGGAGATTCCCACGCTTGGGTTTCCCGCGTCTGTAACTTCCCGGTAACGAACTTTTGTATATTGTGCTTATGCAACAATTTGTGGATTGGCGGTTTGGTGCCAATTCATCCTAGTACACTCAGCTCTATATAGGTAATCCTCAATTTACAACCATAATTGTGACCGGAAATTCTGTGCCTGATTTAACAACCTTTTTGCTGTGGTTGTTCAGTGAATCATCTTTCCCCATTGACTGCTTGTCAGAAGCCTCCTGGGAAGGTTATAAATGGAGATCGCATGACGCCGAGATGCTGCAATTGTCCTAAATACATCCCTATTCCAAAGTGCCCAAATTTTAATCCATGACCGTGGGGACGCTGCAGTGACAATGTGTGAGAAAACGGATTGTCAATCCCCTTTTGTAATGCTGTTGTAACTTGGAACAGTTGTTAAACAAATGAGGATCCCCTGTATCCCTGGGTCTGAGAGGTTCAGATAAAGGGTTGGCATACACCAAGATGAGTTTTTCCCTCAGGAGATTCCAAATTGGAAAAAATGGGAAAAAATAGACAATGAACACAAAGGATCCGATCTTGTTGATTGGAAACACGCCTGTCAGCTTGTTGTCACTGAAAAGCAACGGATTCTTTTCTCAGTCAGATTAAGAGTCACTCTTTCAAAAGTAATAATTTGGTTGTTAATAAGACACCTTTGAGAACAACCCCCCCCCATTTCCAGTAGACCATTTTCACGATCAGTTTTCTCTCTTTATTTTTCGTTCCTGGTCCACGGGGAAATATTGGTAGTCTTCTACTTACAACCACAATGGAGCATAACATTTCGGTGTTTAAGCAGGTTATTGGCCGTAAAAGGGAATCCCATGACCCCAGGGAACACTGCAACCGTCATAAATATGAACCAGTTGCTGGGCGTCTGAATTTTGATCCCACGATTATGGGGATGCTGCAAAGTTTATCACTGTGAAAAATGGTCATGAGTCCTTTTTTTCAGGGTCACTAAATAGACTGCTGTAAGTTGGGGACTATCTGTATTAATTCCCCCTCTGCTTTTTTTTTTTTTAAAAAGATTGGTCTTAAAATCTAGAACAGGCTCCTTCTAAGAATCAAAATCAGAATCAGAATCAGAATTTATTTTGCCATGCGTATTAGGACACACAAGGAATTTGTCTTCAGTGTTCATGCGCAATACCTGCATAACATGCACAACAAGGATGCAATCAAGATACATTCATACACAAGTTAAATATATAAGCATAATCACGAATATTTGTATGTATATATAGGCATAATCAATTGTGTATATAAGCATAAGATACATTCACAGTCATAAAGTACGTAACATTCATCATGTCGTCATGCTATAAAGTGCGGACATCATGTCGGAAAAACCCATTTCATCCAGTCATAAAGGACACCCTCCGCACTGACACTGTCTTATGAACCAGCTGTTTAGTAGGTTGATGACTTGAGGGAAGAAACTGTCCTTGTGTCCGGTTGTTTTGGTTTGCAAAGAGGAAACCTTGATAGAAGACTGCTGTCCTTCACTTTGTGGGGTTGGCGAGAGTCTGGCAGGCAGCTTCTGTTTTTTTGAATGAAGTCTGGAAGGTGCCCTTGAACAAAGCATCCCTCTGCCTTTCTCCACCAAGGAAGGGTATGGCGATCGGCAAAGCTACTCTCTGAACGCTAAGACGAAAACTTCCTATGCTCAGCGTTACTCTTTATGCCAATAGAGGAGAATTTGTGTAGCTCAGGGATGAAATGTGGGGTCCTTGGTGCTCTCTGAGCATGGCTGTTTTCTTGCAGATGCTTCATTACTCAAACTAGGTAACACCATCAGTGCTAGTAAGGAGTGGACTTTGCTCTTGGTTTGCATTCTTACGGATTGCCCTGTCAGTGTTGGTGGGATGGCCTAGGACAGCGGGGGGGGGGCAAACGTTTTGGACCCCGGGACCTCTAAATTCATAATTTTAAATCCCACAGACAACTAATATGAATTTTTTTAAAAAAGATACATACATTAGTAAAATAATGATCAAAGAACTTTCATTTTATTAATACAAAACACACCTATCTATTATAACAAAATTTAAAAAGCTTATTTAATTATAATAAAATCATAAATGCTTATCTAATCATAAAATCTTTAAAGGTTATTTAATTGTAGCAAAATTATTAGTTAGTTTAATTATTACAAAATGATTGAAGCTTATTTAAGTATTACACATTTTTAGTGTGATATTTGTTCCTGCTTGAGAGAGAGAGAGAGACAGAGACAGACAAACAGACAGACAGAAAGAGAGACACATAGAAAGAGAGACAGAGAGACAGCATGAGAGAGAGAATGAGAGAGACAGACACAGACACACAGAGAGAATGAGATAAAAGAGAGAATGAGAGACAGGCAGATAGACAGAGAAAGTGAGAGAGAGAGATACACGCACGCACACACACACAGAGACAGAGAGACAGATCGACAGATATATGAGAGAAAGAGAGGAGAGACAGACAGACAGAATTACCACTGCTTGCTTGCATGTCGCCAGTGCCGCAGCTGTTCTGCACGCCACCACTAAGCCGCAAGGGTAAAGAACCGCTGCTGCTGCTTACGCCTACACTTAATATAGTGTAGGTGGAGCAGAGGCAGAGCCAGGCGCATCTTATTGAACGTGCCCGACCCACGGACCACCTAAATTTTCCTGAGAACCACTAGTGGTCCGCAGACCACAGGGTGACAACCTCTGATCTAGGAGGTTCTTTGATTGGGCTGTTTACTGTTAGCTTGTTTGGCCTTGATTCCTTCATTGAGGCATTCTTTACTACTGCCTTGTTGGTTTGATGTTAATCTAAGCACATCTGGATGCTGATTGCCAATGGGGAGTTGTTCTGGTCATTTTGTTCCCTTTTTGGGGTTTGTTGATTGTCTCTTTTGCACAGTATGTACCAAGGACCCCTGCTAAGTCTTGCCCTTTCGTCCATTGCACTAGTCCCACCCAGGCCCTAACTTTAGCTGAAATTGCTCCCCCTTCAGGTGTCCACGTGTTTGGCCTCTGCGCCACAGCCCTGGTGACCGACGTCATCCAATTAGCCACAGGCTACCACGCCCCTTTCTTCTTGACCGTCTGTAAGCCCAACTACACTCTCTTGGCCATCTCCTGCGAGTTCAACCCTTACATCACTCAAGATATCTGCTCAGGTCAAGATCAGCATGCTATTCTCTCAGCCAGGTGAGTCCACCACCCTTCGTTTTACACCTGCTCCGAGAGAAAGCAGGTTTTGTTGTCACATGCAGTCTGGTTACTTCTCATTAAAAAAAATATTTTTGTAATCCTAATTGTTCCTCTGTTTCTTTTTTTAAAAAAATTATTTTTACTGTATTGTAAACAGCCCAGAGTCCCTCTGGATAACACGATGGGCTGCGTATAAATTTAATAAATAAATACGTATCATTTGTTCAAGCTCATGTTAGTTGATCAACTGCTATTACAACACTATTGTCAACCGCAGTTTCTTAGAAAATTTGTCTTGAATTTTGGAGGGGAATCTGATATTTTGTTGGAAAATGTACTTTTAGAATAGTATTATGTTTCTTTCTTGCACCCTTTTAAAGCCAGCTTTAGTCAACATGATAAGAGGCACTGGGATGTTACTGTTCATAGTTAGGATTTCTTTCCTAAATAAACATTTTTGCACAGAAAACTAGCGTACAGTCCTTTATATACATAGGGGATGCGGTGGCTCAGCGGATAAGACAGTGAGCTTGTCGATCGGAAGGTCGGCAGTACGAATCCCTAGCGTGCCACATAATGGAGTGAGCTCCCGTTATTCGCCCCAACTTCAGCCAACCTAGCAGTTCGAAACCATGTAAAAATGCAAGTAGAAAAATAGGGGCCACTTTGGTGGGAATGTCACAGCGCTCCGTGCGCCTTAAGCGTCTAGTCATGCTGTCCTTGTGACCATGGAGACATCTTCAGACAGCGCTGGCTCTTCGGCTTTGAAACGGAGATGAGCACTGCCCCCTAGAGTCGAACATGACTAGAACAGATGTGGGAGGAGAAACCTTTACCTTTATATTAGCATAGTTGGTTTATTATTATGATCGAGCACCAGTAGCACAGTAATAACCTATTTTGCTAGATTTACTGTCTCATTCTGCTGTACTTATAAAGCCAGACATATAGGTAGATTGCACCTGCTTTCTCCTTAGCTTTTAAACTTCCCACTTAATGACCGCACGTCTTGGAGTTATGACAACAACAGGAACTGCCTAAATTTCTGTTGCTAATGGAATCTCATGACATTGGGCTTGATGACTGCATCGCTTGGGGGCAATGGCAGTCTCCATTGCCGTCATAACTCAAGGACTTACCTGGATGGATTTAATCTTGCTATGTTTTTACAGGATTCAATATATTTTCTACAAATGTGTCAGTTTTAATTTTTTGGCACAATAAATATCAATATTTATTTATTTATTTAGACTTATATACTGCTTAACAGTGCTTTACAGCCCTCTCTAAGCGGTTTACACAGTCAGC
>JANHFO010003183.1:39566-51607 GCA_032468095.1 Pareas carinatus | reverse complement strand
CCTGCGCACCATCCTTGTACCCAAGGAACCTGTTTGTAGCCAACACTGGTTACAAGCCAGGGGTGCTCTGACAGGCCCTACCCTGGGGCTTTAGGGCAAAAGGGAGTAAGTCATTTCTGTAATCAGAAAAGGCTCAGTACCTGATAAAAACGCCCCAATTTTAACTTTATTTAAAGTCTTCCTTAATTTGATGCCTCTCCAGATGCTTGGGGCTGTCCTTCCCAGAATGCCAATCTACATCTTAGAAGTAACTAAACCCACCGGGAAGACCCTAGGTAGGGGGAAGATAGCACAACTTTTCTGTAGCTTATCCCGTTCTCTGGGGTTTGGCTGACCCCCAGTTCTGCAAGCATTTACTTGTGAATGGTGAAAATGGAATCCACTCAACATTTTTAAATGTGCAGTTTGGATAAAACTGCATATGCATCAGGGACTGTTAACGTTGTAACACTTTTTCTGATAAATATCTTAATAGTAACTTCTGAAGCTTTCTTTTCTAATGTGTTTCCTAATTTTGGTAAATATCATCTACATAGAAATTCATTGCATAACAAAATGCAACAGAAACTGCAACAGAAAACAATAAAAACTAAAAGGGGGCGATTAAAATTTAATCTTATTCCGTTCAGGCTAGAATGAGATATAAGGCTCAGTTGGAAGGAGGTTGAAAGATTTATACCAGATAGAAGTAGTAAATGGAGTGGAATTGCTTCCAGAAATGACATTCTTTTGTTGTGCCAGGCAAATGAACAGTTTTCTCACTACATGCTGCCTCCCCTCCTGAGCAGGCCTGTCAGATTCCACAAATATTCAGAAACCAGGAAATGTGTAGACAAAATTCCATCTCTGAAATACCCAGAGGAAGCTGCATTTTTAATAGGATGGGAAGTTAGGAAGGGTAGGAAATTCAGTGAGGGGATTTGGGTCTAAATGAGCTCATACAGGCAGTCCTTGACTAATAACCATTAATTGACTCTGCAATTTTAGTTGTATAAGTTATGATAATCATAAAACTGGTCACAGAACCAGATTTTATTATCCTTTTTGCCAGTGAATGCAAATGGTTTTTGCTAGAAACAGGACGTAAAAACCAGCTTCCACCAAAAAAAGTCAAACACTGCAGTCACGACATGGGGTGATGCAAACCACCATAAATGCAGGCTGGTTGCCAAGCTCCAAAAGTGCGGCCATGTGGCCACGTCTTTGTGTGTGTTGGAACTCTGAAGCGGGACGTAAATAGCTTTTCAGAGCCACTAAGTGACCAGCTGTAAGTTGACTAACAGTATATTTTATCATTGGGAGGGTCAGTGTGGTTTGTTACAGGTTCCCCAAAGCCATACCTGTTGCAGAAGCTTCCTCCTCGCTTAGTTCAAATCATCTTACATGTACAGACCTGTAAATCTGCCATTAGATGTATACAATGCATACCAGCTCAAGATAAATATGGGAGAGAAAAAGATTGCGTAAAATGGGAGGCAGCTAGAGATACATCACAGGAGGAAGGAGTCTTAAGCCAAAACAAAAATAGCACAATAATACAGGTAGGAAAAAAACAGAAGCAAAGAATACAGAAGACATTTATTGAAAGCCAAAATAAAAAGTAGTACAGATAGGCCATTGACTGCTTTCTACAATCCAAACAAGCAAATAGCTAAACACTACGGAAAAAGGTACTATGTTTTGTTATAAAATACTTTTAATTTCAATTTTTTTTTGCATTACATTTTTTTAAGCCAGGCAATCAAATTTGTGGTGTGTTTGGTAGCCCTCCCATCCCAACCCCAATACTGAACCTTTAATAGTTGGTTATCAAAATATACAATACATTTTGTTTTGCTGTAAAAACTCGAGTTCTGCCATTCCCCTCATGTCTTACAACAGGTATAAAAAATTATAAATATTTACACCTTTTTTCTCATTACTCACATTTACATGCAAAATAACAAAACAGGATCAGAAAAAAAGATGAAGCCCCTCTTCCCAATTAACTGCAGTAAGGTCTGTGTGCTTCTTGGAAAAGCCCATCCACACACACACACACACACACACACACACACACACAAACTCTTAATGTCTTGC
The DNA here is from genome assembly GCA_032468095.1 of Pareas carinatus. Classification (NCBI taxonomy): domain Eukaryota; kingdom Metazoa; phylum Chordata; class Lepidosauria; order Squamata; family Pareidae; genus Pareas; species Pareas carinatus. Next base: position 49,528 of record JANHFO010003183.1, on the reverse strand, counting down.
TGACCATTCAAGTTATTCAAGAGGTCAGCAAGGAGGCTGTGTTCCAAAGACAAGAGGGGCTTCCGGAACACTTGGAAAGTTAAACTTCAGACAATTCCAATCAAGGTTCTGCTAGGATCTAGTGTTATTTCTGAGTGCCACTGGCAGCTGAATCATTGTGAAGGCCTGAATCCCAAAGGATCTTTAGCACTTATTCCTTTAATATGGTTCTGGTGGGTGTCATGTATTGATTGTGAGCTTGCAGCCACTGGGAAATTATTTTCTGCCTCTCCAGCCTTTCTAATGGCCCCTCATCCTTGGTTCTGAGCATTTAGAACAAAGCTGGGCACATGGGGAGGAGTCCGTTCCTCCGCTGCCTGCAAGGGTCTCTAAACCCTCCCAAGAATGGATGCTGCCAATCTTGCCTGCCAGCCCAGTACTGTAGAGTGAGTTAAGGGAAACAGAGGCTTTTACTGCCCATTTCCAACAACTCATTAGAAACAATGGCTTCAATTGGGGCAAGTTGGCTAAGAGCACATTTGATTACAAAGCAGACATAATTCTCTCCAACAGCACTGCATAAAGACATCTTAGTGGCAAGCTACTTGCTGTGGGTCAGCCTCTGGGTATCTCCATCTGTGACTGCAGAGGTTTGGATTGGAACCATCCTGACACGCCCCTCCAAGTTCTGCTGTGCTACCGTTTACCCCCAAAGCTAGTACCCTCTGATTGTGTGAATCAATATTTGTGATGAGAAACTCTAATAGGGTAATTGTTCAGCAGATACTGTTATTTTAACTTTGTGAGATGGTACTGTTTGGCCAAAAGATGACAGTTGTTAAAAATAGCTCAAATTTGCATTATATGCTGGCAATCCTAGCAGAACCTCACTCAAAATATCACACATCCCTCCAGCATAGATTGGTTCCCCATAATATTAGGGAGGTTTAAAAAAAACTTTTAAGACTTTTTCCAAAAAAAAAAATGACATAGCACATTAACAGCTCATGTGAAACAGCAGGGAACACAGTGACTTGAGAGACATCACATACATTGGAAAAAATAACTTTGGTCCACAATTTGAGTAAGTAACCCTGATATTAAGTATAAGATTCTGGTTATCTTTAAAAATCTTACATGAGTTGGAACACAATGTAAGGCAACACTGGAATACAAAAAAGGTAGATCAGCATGGAAAAGTTGGAGGCCACCAAGGATGGCATTTTAGGTGCTACTCAGAAAAAAGATGTTAAATTTATATTCTTTAAATAAAAGTATGGTTATTAAACTAAGATGACCCTTTAAATGTGGGTCTCCTTTTTCAAAACAAGTGACAGTCGCTACTTTAAATATTGTTCAAAGTATAACATTAATTTTTCAGCCATGAAATCACCTTGATAAACTAAATTCCTGCACTACTTTTCCAGCTTACAAACAAAATACAAGAGTACAGGATACAAGGGTAATAGAAAAGCAACTCAAGATATATTCATACCATCTTATCTATAAAAGAAAATATACTATTGCCTTTTTATATATGAATTCATTAGAATATTTGGTCAACTGGAAAGTATTGCTAAGCAAAAACAGATTGTATGTAAAAAAAATATAATAAAAGGAATTAAAACAAGAAGTTGAAGGTACTACTACGAGAAGTTTTGCTGTAAGGGGTGAATCTAGGAGTGGAGTTTAACGGCATCTTAACCCTTTAAGTAAGAGCCCAAAATATATTAATCTCAAACTCAAGTCATGTAGTTTGATTCTCTGAACAGATCTGTTCTTGGGTTTCAATTTTTGAAGTCTGGGACTACTTAAAATCAAGCAGAACCTGATGAAACTTATTGCAGACTATGAAATGTCGATGAATAAGGAAACATCCCTTTCCTCCATCAATTTGAGCTTCAATGGACTATTAATGAAGGGATTTTTATCAGCCTTCATGGCGAGAAACATTGTGAGCATCGAAATTAACACAATCTGCAAGTTAAGACATTTTAGGCAGAAATCTCTAGATTGCTTAACTGAGAAAGGTATGTCTTGTCTCCTCCCCTGTGGAAGACAGTAACCTGCAACCTTTCCCAGTATCTACTGTTTCTTCTACCTTAGGTAAAGAAAATGTCTAAGGCACCAGAGGATAATCAATGAAAGGCTGAGGGAAAAGGCAATGATTCTCCTCTCCTTGTGCCCTCTCCCCTTCCCAAGGCATCTGTGTTTGTGGAATTATATAAAAAAGATGCTAAAGCTAACTGCACAGTTTGGGGGTCTCTTCCAGAGCTCATGGATAAAGGCATCACTGTGAAGTAAATAAGCTGTTAGGGGAGGGACTGCTAAGTATGGGAGAAAAGGTAAAAGACTCCCAGAGAGGCTTCCAACAAAGAATGTAAACGTCTACGCTTGTGATTCCCCCCCTTCAAAAGATTGTTATCTCATTCTCTGCAAGAAAGATTATAGCAATGTGAATTAAGATTTACTCATTTTGTTTCTTAAAAAACAGTAAACTGTTTTCTTCCTTAAAAAAATAAAATCTGTTTAAGGTCACTTCAGTTGCACTCTCTCTCTCTCTTATAAAGTGGCTTCTTTTTGATTCTGGAATGATGGAAGTTGTCCCACCCCATGCTGGTGGTCCAGCCATTGGAAAAAAAAAAGCAAGGCTGAGCCTAGTAAGAAGAGTGGTGGTTTGTTTTTCAGTCAGGTCCATCTTGCTGCATGCTTTTCCAAAGCACTTAAATTGTGGATTTTGAAAAGGACACACGCAAGTGGTGGTTTTCACCAAGGTCGTGGTTATGGAGGTCAATGAGTGACTGAATGGCTTCGTCCACAGATCCCATCTGAATGAGAGCCATCTTGCGGTCTCTCCTGCCAAAAACAACTTTGATCAGAGATAAAGAGGAACAAGCAAATGTGTCCTAGACAAAATTAAGTTCATTTCAAGTACTAAAATCTAGTATCAGCGCAGCTATCATAGACAAAATCCCTTATATCCCAACGTGTGGTGATTTCATGAAGAATTTATGAAAAAAATATGCTAACCCTTTCCCTTCTCCCAAAGGCTTTAAATTAGAAAAATGCTAAAAGCCAGATACAAAATCCAACAGCTATATAGATAACCTATAACCTCTTTACCATAGCTGGGAGTGAAATTTCTGTCATACCTCATCGCAGTCAGATTTGATTATATGACAATTTTTACAGCAGTTATTTAAGGAAATCACCACAGTCAGTAAGCAAGTCCAGCTGACCCAACAGGCTTTGTTTTAACTGAAAATTTGCCAAATTGTAGCAAATTCCAATTGTGTGACTGCAGGATGCTGCAACTGGCTATAAATGTGAGCCATTGCCAAGTGCCCAAATTGCAATCACATGAACATGAGGGAGGTGCAATGGCTGTAAGTATGAGTACAGGTCACAAGTCACTTTTAAAAAAGCTGTTGTAACATTGAACCAATGTTAAACAGTTGTAAGTTCAGGACTGCCTGTACTAATTTATATAGAACTAGTCGTTCTTGAATTGTTTGGCCTAATTACCCCCTTTCTCAGCCTTGAATACCCCAATCCCCCCAAAAAATAAAAAGATGGGGGACACTCTGACACAAACATTTTTGGCGGCAGCAATCCAAACGGTATACTCAGCTCACAAATAAACCATTACAGGCCATTACAACCAAATTATCCCCCCCCTAGGAAACACTGCTCCATATATTGCCTATAGAAAGCTAGATGTTCCTATGTAGCAAACAGAAACCTTCAAAGGAACAGGGAATTCTCAAGCATGAAAGCAGAAGTAAAACTAAGACCACTTACTGAAAGAATTTGAAGCCTTTCACTATCCCACCATTGCTTGAGAAGAGCAGCTTGAGGTCATCTTCTATTATTGAAGGGCTGGAGGAAGAGGAACAATTGGACACAAATTGAACAACGGAGACTGAGGCTTCAGATTTTTTTTTAAAAAAAGAATATGGATTCCTTTCTTCATTTCTACAAATACCAGCAAGTTATCACTTTAATGTCATTTATTTCTATGACACATGGAACCACATTGCCTGTGAGCCGCCCTGAGTCCTTTGGGAGAAGGACGGGATATAAATAAAAATTTATCTTATCTTTATCATCAGTCAGTAACAGAAAAAGACATCTAATCCCATTCTAATGTAGGCCAGTGATACCGACAAGCTTCATACTAACAAGGTAATTTACAAGTTACCACGATAAAGGACTAAACAACAGTATTCTCCCCCTTCCGATCACATGGCAACTGCTCCAAGGCAAACCCAGAGTGTGGTCACCTGGATGAGTTGGGCCTGTTCCAAGTGGGACAAGCTTACAGGCATCATGGAGGCCATGCATTTCTGAGTTATCCTGGGCATAAAGTCGCATTGAATTTGGGGTGCATGACATGTTCACATATAAGGATAACCAAAACAAAAAGGTAGGGCTACCTAAGTATCTTAGATACTATGTTCAAAACTAAGTTTAAGAGCCTGTTTTAATTACGGAAGCTCATTTCCCCTCAAATAATCTGTGTGAAGGCTACACACTGCCCCTTTCTTCTCTTCTTGTCTCTGAAATGAAACGAAACCTTTGTCATTGTACATGTGTTCAATGAGATTGTCTCCCTTCATGTGCTCCCCAACACATGCAGATGCCACATTGTTACATTATTGTTTTTTATTCATGAGTCGGACAGCCCACGGATAGAAACTGTTCTTCAGAAGTGAAGCTGAAGCTGACATCTTCCTCGCAGATAGCAAACCACTATAGGAAGATTAGATAATTCTTGCTAGGGGATCAAACTGATTGCTTATACTTTGCATCTGAAATTGTTGCTCTTGTTCCAAAGACAGGGTCTGAGAGATCCGAGCTTATCAGGCACCACTGTTTAAGCACCCAATCTCATTTGTGACTAGGTATATCTGAGGTTAAAGGGAGGGCAGAAATAGAAGCAGCTGAATAAATGGAGAATGTGTAGGATCTTCTCTGTCGATACAAATTCATGTACCAAGTTGATATAATTGAAGCCCCAAGAAAACATATTATATAACAGTCATGACATAACTGAGTTCTGTTGGTATGAGTTGCTCTTAGACCTGAAAACAAACAAGCAAATAACCAAAATTTAGTTACCCCAGGACTGCTTTCCTTGAACACATGTAGACTACTTACGGAATATTGGACAGGTGAAGAGTGGCAGAAGGGGGAAAAATGTTTTGAAAGTTCTTGGAACCTGGCTTCTTAAAGCGATGAAGAGGGGAGTTGCCATAATCCTTGGTCAGCCCCTGGTCTTCCTGTCCTTCACGGGGCAACTGCACTGTCTGGTGTTTGGACAGAGTGATGCGGATGGGCTTCCCATGAAGTTTTTGTCCATTGATATGACTCATAGCTGCCAAAAATTAAGAAAAGGGAGAAGAACTTATAGTAGTTTGACTTCCAGCACATACTCAGATGCGTTCCTTAATAGATTTGCACAAACCTCTCTTCCGCCAGGTATAAAAGTTCCACTTTCAATACTGCATAGCACTAAATTCGTCAAGAAATAAAACTCTGCTGGCTTAAACCTCACTGCGCAAGATCTTGGTTCAGACCATGCCAAAACTCCTTAACTGTGCAATTCTCATGGACTTGCCAAAGTGCTCCTGAGTCGCCGAGTCATACATATTTGCAAAAACTTGAGGAATGGTTTTAATGAGAAAATACAAGTTGTCCATGACTTAACCATTCACTGAGCATACAAAGTTACAATAATGGTGCTTTACGGTTTTTGCAGCATCCCTTAGTCACATGATCAAAATTCAGGTCTTGGCAACTGACATGTTTCTGTCAGCTGCCATGTCCCAGGGTCATGTGATTGCCATTTGTGACCATTCCTAGCCAGCTTCCGACAAGCAAAATCAATCGTGGAAGTCAGATTTACTTAATAACTGCACAATTCACTTAACCGTGACAAAAAGGTCATACAATTGGATGTGACTCACTTAACAACTACCTTGCTTAATAACAATTGCTGGTCCCAAATGGTCATAAATTGAAGACTACCTATATTCCGTCTATTATAAATGCCCTTTAAGGAAAGAAATTAATAACAAAACAGCAATAAGGAATGCCATCTTCACTTCCTGTTGCCTTCGCCAAATGAATTGGGGTCCTTCTGCCTCCCTCAGATCAAGACAATAGAACAAGCTGCACTTTTTTCACTTTAAAATTCTTTTAATATATATTTAGGCAGTAGCCTTAAGACTAATTAAGCCATCTTGAGAGCCTATAGTTGAAGAGAATAAAAATGCTTTTAGGTAATGAAAAAATTCTACGTGGTATTCTCTCAAGGATAAGCAATTAGGTTCATTGTTTAATTCAGAGCTAAATCTATTTTTCTGCCATCGAGACAGGACAAATTGATGTGAATAGAACATACATAGCTTATGTTGTATGTACACTGCTCTAGGCTAAAAGGGTGGCATTCTTCATGTCATTTGCAGTGTCAACCTGATTTTTGGGGTGGAATAATCAATATTATGATATTCCTAGCTCAAAAACTTCACAAGGGAATGCAGAGAATCACTCTGAAAATAAATTTCCATCGCTCAACTGAAAGATGCGGGTTTGAAAATGTATATTAACAAAACTAATTTCTGTTCTGGACAGGTAATTCTTAAGAAGGAAAAATGTGGGTTATAGCTATGTACTGCCACAAGGCTTAATCATAAAAGGCATAAAATAATCCTGAAAAGTTTCGAAAGAGAAACATTTCAAGATTATTTTTTGCCTTTTATATGATTTATATGCAAGACTGTTGCCAGTCAGATGATGTCAGTATACTGATTGAATAGAAATTTTCTGCGCTATTGCTGCATTTCCCCTCTGAGGTTTTATCACTAAGGTATAATAAGGTAATAGGGATGTAGGTCCAAAAAAGACACACACTTTGGATTCAGTTCATTCAAAGCCTTGCTGCCACGGAGAACCATGGATGCCTTGCAAGAAAAGAAAAAGCATGATTTTTTAAAACAGATGCACCTGACAAATAGGGCAGGGTGGGGTGGAAAAGTGAGATTCAAAGCACTTTCCCATGTTAGTCCTGAATACCTGTACCTCCTTAAATATGCACGATGCACACTACTATTTCAACCTCAAAAAGCATATGTACTGCAAAACATATACTTCAGAATTTTTTGGTCAACTAAGAAAAAAAACATTAATCAGGTACATAATGCACTTAAAGAAAAATAGGCGTACAAGTATATACTCTGGAAAAAGTATGAACAAAACAGCATTTTAGTCTGAAATAGCTTACAGAAAGCATACTGATTAAGGAAACACAGTCTTAGTTGGAGACACATAAATATACGATAATCTGAGCTGCTTTCAGTAAAATGAGATCTTCATTGAAAAAACAATAAATCTACTTCATTCACCACAAAAAAATAAATAAATAAGTATGTATTTACCCAGCTGAGCTTGATTGCCATCTGCCATTTGAACCAAGGCATTCTCCTTTTTATTGAACAAAATCTTCACTCTTTGTACATCACCATATACCCCTTGGGGAAGTCAGCAAAGAAAAAAGCAGGTATTTAAAAAGAAACTTTACTTGTCCCAAATTCATCCAAGACCCATTCAAACCCCAGACCGTTTTCACTCCACTTAAAAGTTGCTTTATTCTGCTGAGGATAAATCTGAGTGGCAACAGAAAATTGGAGCAATTCTTGGGAGTATTTCTAAGTATACTGGGGAGCGCCCAACGAAATGCCAACTGCCGCCAGCAGAGCTGAGATGAACCATTTCACATGCTATCCTGTTTCTGATCTGCCCAACAGACATGCAAAGCAATCAAAACCATGCACAACAGATAAAATGAAACTAAAAACAGCACAAATTTCATAACTGGAGCATTAGACCAACGGCAAACCCTCCCTCAACCACACTTGCTTTCCCCAAAGTAAAATCTCAAAATGAAAAAAGGTAATAAAAAGTGTGAATGATAACATACCGAAAAGAATAAAGAGGCATTGGGGTGTAACTCTCTTTAGAGAACAGCAGAGCAAGGCAGCGGAGGGACAGGGAAGAGGTAAGGAATCGGAGGGGAGAGTGAAGGTTGCGCAAATCGTCGACAACGAAGGAAAGGTAGAATCCCCGCAGGAAATGGCGAAATTGGTTGATGGATGATGAAGTTTTCAAGATGGTTAATATTGAAGGGCAAGTTGGTTTCCGAAGAGCAGGAAGATTTTTTTTTTTGAGGGGGGCATTTTTATATATATGTATATATATTTGTTTCAAGCAACAACAGGAAGCAGAAGTACCGTGCAGTCAGTTGGCAAAGAAATTCCGGACCAGGGAGAAGGGGAGGAAAAAAAATATTGAGGGATGGGGTGGAGAGAAAAGAAAAAAAGTAGCAAAAAACAGGTCAGTAAATACATAAAAGAAATATGTCGTGTTCCATCAGTAAAGATTTATAGATTTCTAAAACATACAACACTTTCAACAGGAAAAAAACTAGTTAATAGGGTTTTTTTTAACCTAGTGGAACACAACAATAAAAGAAGAGCACTTTACTTAAGTAAGATATATCTAAGAAGGAGAGAGGCAGTATTGCAACAGAGTGACTAAAGGGTATGGTGGCAAGGCTCACTTCCTGTGCATGATGGTGCCAAGATACAGAGGCAGAGAGGCCCATTTAACGCTCCAAAGACAAACGCGTCAAGGACTCCTATCAGCCTTCTAAAACCGAAGTGTTTGCTTTGTTCTACCTTTAAACAACTCTTGGAGAGGTTTTCAAGCAATAGTTGAAAAGGTTCTCTTCAATGTCAAAAATTCTAAAGCTGTACACTTCACATGCTCTCCCCAAAATAATTGTAGAAACTGACTATTGTGAGAAACCTAAGGCCCCATGAAATCATCAGTTCTATAGTTTTTCTTAAGATAGTTACTGTCTGCTGAAAGTTAAAGCAATCTGGCTTTAAATTAAGATTAATCTGGTTTTAGAATTTACACCAAATTAAAAAGGCCAGCTTCAAAATGGATGAAGCTGGATTCTTCTTTCACCACCAGCTATTCAGGGGTCAAGCTGCAGCTATGACAACATTGGTGGCCAAACTAAATCTATACCACTTTTTCCTAAATAGTGTCTCACGAACAGACACCCCACATCAGAGGTCTCCAACCTTGCTCCCTTTAAGGCTTGTGGACGTCAACTCCCAGAATTCCCCAGCCAGCTCGAGTCTTAAAGGGGCCACGGTTGGAGACCTCTGCCCTACATAATAAAAGTAAATGAGTGGCACAAAGGTCCCTTCGGTGGTCTTTCTAAAATCCAAAAGTATGAAGCAGCATTGTGTGCACTGCAAATGAGATACAGCCTTGATATCCTCAGTGTCCATATACCAACTGACAGGTACACTTTGGTACCACTCTAGCTTGAGGCTGCAGGCAACATTTATAAATCAAAATTAATCAATACAAAACCCAGCAAAAGTCTGAGAATCCATACTAGTCTACGTCTCAGTCACCACTGTTTACGCCTGTCTCTTATGCAGATTTCAATGCCGGTGAAGGGAGAAGGAGGAGATAGAGATTAAGAGTCCCTCTGGAGAATACTGCCTCTCAATTGTATGCACAGATTAAGTTTCTATAACACTGATTACACAAGCAATGAAAAATAAAAGTTGAAGTCGTTAGTTCAGCTTCACTAGAGATATCGTAGCTTCTAGCCCAAAAGAGAAGCTGGATGAATGAGTAAAATAAACACATAAAGAGGCATGAAATCAGTTGCTCAGCAATACTCACTTAGGCATATTTACTGAATAAAACAGCCTCAGAATTTTGGTTGTAATATTTCTCAAGAGCTACAGAAGAATATTTTCAGCATTTTTGAGATCAGAAGTGCTAAATTTAAGATGCAAAAAGAGATCCAAACAATTTCATATCAACTTGTATTTTCAGTATGCTCATCTAGTATTCTGCTCTTTAGAATTCAGTTCCACGGACATTTATTTTCC